>VOMN01096025.1:0-10264 GCA_014899125.1 Orchestia grillus
AATTTTCAACGTGACTTCCATCCGTAATTTTAAGGTTGTAGTTACAGATCACAATCAGAAGTGTCACTTGACCTTCACATTTTAATTTTAAGGCTGTGATTTTACTTATTGGAAACTCGATGTACCATGCTCTGTATGTGAACGAGATCGGAATAAATATTCTTCTTCTTTCTTTTCTCAGTATAACACCCGGCGGAGTACTTTCCTTTGTAAGGGAAGATTGAACACGACGTTGTTAAAAGGCGGCACATCAGTGAGGCCAATATAGGATGAGAGGTATCCAAAATAGACAACGGATGTGCACCCTGCGAGCTTTGCTGCTTAATTAACGGCCGTCCTGTAACCCGGGGCCTACTGTCGCCTCCTAGAAATGCTATCATCTGTTGTAGGACAGCATTACTTCTCTAGATTTTACAAATTTTTAAATATTTTAGTTTAATAAAAAAATTGAAAAATTTTCAGCGTAAAAGTTCGTGGCTTGTGCGGTTTTAATTATTTTTTTCAACGAGCTCTGTTTTGGTTCGATGCAATGGACTTCCTTACCTTGAACGCTGTCGAAACTCATTTCTAAAATATGTTCGTTTGCAGAACAACCCCAATTTTTCCCATATTATTTTCTGCTTAGATCTTTCCTTTCGTAGAAACACCCTCAACTGGGGCACAGTTGTATTTTCTCAGCAAGATTCTAATTTCCCTCAAACCAAAATATATAATTGATCAATAGTATAGCTCGAAATTCATTTCATTTATGGTAATACATTGTATTGATTTCGAAACTTGAATACCCATATTCTGTCTTTGTCAGCTTGTGGTATACCATCTCATGTTCTAGTTTATAGTCCTTGTCTGAAACGTTTTCGATTTTTTTGAACGATTTGGTATTTTTTTGACAAATAAAATATTGTCAGTCGTTCGTTTACCTCCAAGCCTCATATCATCAATGAGGCAGGTGCCTCATTGATGATAAGAGGCTTTGGGGTGAAGGAACGACTGACAGCATTCTATCCTTCAAAAAAATAAAACTCTAAATATTGAACTTTTCCTTATCTGTAAGGTCAGATCCTTGTACGCATGCCCGTCATATCTTCCGCTGCTCTTGAAACAAATTTTCCTTTACAGCAAGACAAACAATTTCGTCTCTTGACCTATCAATTCAGATCCTTTTAAACACCCACGTCGTCTCGTAAACATTCTTCGGGCTCTGGTATCGCAGAATTAGGGAGGCTCAGGGTCGGTTTCTGTTTAATGAGGCCTTTAAATTTAACTCCCAGCGACGTAAAATGACATCACCCTAATTTTCAGCTCTGAAGCTCAAATCATTTTCTCGTCGCGGCTGAGCATCGAGCGAGTCCGTTGCTGCTAAAGAAATTGGTGAGGGACTTGAGAATGTTTTTGATGTTACTAATCTCATTTCGTATTTATCTGAATAACAATACGTTTACTTTATTATGAAATAACCCCTCAGGAGGCATAGGATAAGCCTTACCCAATAGAGTTAGATAATTTAGACTTCTTTATCTTATGCTACGCGGATTAGCATCCACTGAGGAACACTGTTAGGCTACCTTAGCTTTAGCTTAGCCATAGGGACTTCTATCATTCGTGCCCACTTTGCTACTACACTACTTTCTATTTTCATGCCTGCTTTACTGCTGGTTCTTTGTTTTTTCTGCTTCTTCCTTCTTAACTTTTTATTTCTATGCACATGGTATCTTGTGTGGAAGCAAACTATGCGCATAGAATCCCCGTTCTCTTAAGTTCATGCTTGATGCTCCTTTGACTTTCGATGAGAGATAGTCTGAGTTACTTAAGGGTTGCTATCCTTACTACTGCTTCTGCTACTACTATTATGAAACAATGTAACAATGTTAAAAAAATAGAAATTTGTTCGTGAATGATGCATCGCCAGAGATGATCGTCAAATGATCATTGATCCTAAGACATCGGTCGCCGTTGATCACCGTGCCGACGTCTTTTCCTGCGACTCTCGAAAAATAGGGCAGCATTTTGGCGGAGCAGATCTGCCTCGGCACGATGCTCACCACCGGAGGTGCTCAGGAAGGACGGATCCAGAGCCCTAATTTATTTCATCGAGTTCCGATAGGAGAAATTTTTGGCACTGCTGCGGCTCGGGTCTTGTGGGACCGTGGAGTTAATGGAGTCCTCTGGTCATCTTATCAGACGAGTTTTGGCAGAAATGTGCTCTCGAATTTCCTATGAGGACTTCCAGCGGTGCATCGGTGACCGTATCATGCCTGAGTCTCACGGAAGACGTGATAGATTCAAGGCCCTGGAAATCATAAAAAGAATTTTCCTTTGGTTTTCTTTTCATGCATCACAAAAACCCACTCTATTCAGCTAGGGAAGTGGTATAAATTTGGCGCATTTTTGCTTCATCAAGCGGAGAAAACATAAGCATATATATGTGTGTACAAGTAATCCTAAATTTGATGGGTTAAAATTGTGTTTTAGAAATACTAAAACCAGCTACA
The DNA here is from genome assembly GCA_014899125.1 of Orchestia grillus. Taxonomy (NCBI): domain Eukaryota; kingdom Metazoa; phylum Arthropoda; class Malacostraca; order Amphipoda; family Talitridae; genus Orchestia; species Orchestia grillus. The sequence goes on from VOMN01096025.1 coordinate 2,493, forward strand.
GGATCAACGCTTGATTCATGCATGATTTTTAACGCACTTTTTGCTCGAAAACTGAAAAACAAATTGCCAGAAGAGTCCGTGGGCTCTTTGAGCTGGTGAAAGACGAGCTTTTTTATCAAGGCTCAGATGGCTGGCTCTCTCCTTGATTTTCTGCGAAATCAAGGTCGCTGAAGTCCAGAGGTCTGGCCCGTCTATCGTCTTGCACTAAAAAGGCCTTGCAAGCGTGGTACCTAAGAAGTCTACACAGCGTAATTTTACTGAAAATATTCTCACAGGAGAGAGCAAAATACCGAATTTATCATTCCATTGCTTATTGTAGGTGAAGATGCTTGATTTTTATTAGCTTTTTTTTNTCTATACATTTTTTGAACTGTTCTGAGCTCAGTTTCGACCAATGCGCACCTCATTTAGGGGTTACTTGGTGTTGACATTGTCTGAGTGTTGTTTGAAAATTTTATTTCTATGAAACATTGCCAGGAGTATGCATGTCATTTAGTAGGGCTCCGGTGAAATGATGCATGTTGCACGCGTTTTCCTCGGGGAAATCGGAGGCAACAGAACTCCTGAATCTCGGTATGCATGAAGCAACGAAAAATAGTCGCAAAGGTGTCTTATATTTCTCAATATTTCTTCGTTTTTCTCGTGTTAAATTAGAAAAAAAATTTTTGTTCTCATTTCTTCGTCAAAGTCCTTTTGGTAAATTGAACTCAATTTAAATCTCCACCAGGTTCTTAAAGAATCTTTGTCAATAGCATTCTTGAACTTTTTAGACTTCAGTGGAACTTCATGAATTTATGACACTGGGATAGGAGGGTTGTGTTTTAAAATTAAAAAAAATGATCAAGAAACTTAGAAATAATGTTAAACAACAAGAAAATTTTTGTCATAGGTTTTCTAATTTCACTTCGATCGTAACTGATATACATATTTGTTTCCTATTTCCCTCAGTTCACTCAAAAAATCCGTGTTAAGAGAGTTTATTTCCGGTCACCTTTAACTGATCCAGAACTCATCTCCTGATGGCCACATGAGTTCCTAAATGCGGAAGTAAACTAATGAATGATCTGGCATACAGTTGATCTCAAGGCACCACAACTTAGTAGTAGAATGTACTAACGACCAAACGTACCTCGGAGTTACTTTGTTCATCATATCGAGGAATTGCGTTCTTCTGTGTGTTTTATAAACGTCATGGAACCCATGTTCTTTCTTCAGCACATTTTCCAAACAAAAATGAGCTGGAAATATACGTATAACATAAGGACGAATAAATGCTTGCTTCATGCAAATATGCATACATGAGGGTTTTCTTGTAGTGAAGCGTTCTCGGCTGTTTAGGGACGGCATTACTGTGAGTGCTAGAGAAGACATGGCCCGTTCGCAAACCTGATATTGCGTACGGTGATCTCCAACCGGCAGGGCAAGCCCAAAACTTGCCTCTTTTCGCCCAAATTTACCTGAAATATTATGGACAGCACAAAAAGTTGGGAGCGGGCAAACTCGTTTGGTTTTTAAAGCCGGCATGGAAATTGTGGGCGGGCGGCCGATTCCCCGAGCTGGGGCTGAGATAGCCGTTCTCCTAGATGACTAGCGCGGGCCCGCCGCTCTAGTGGGATTAGGGCTGGGGAGATCCTGGGGTATTTCTTGCTCCGCCGCAGGCTCCTGCACTGATTTTCTTGGAAACAAGCGAAAGTTTCTTAGTTTCAGCATTTGACACTCGTGGATGAAATCATGTTTGTTTTCGCTGTTGTGAAGGATTTTTAATAAATGTAAAATTAAAACGCTTCTACTTATGGATGGTTTATCGAAATTTGCTACTGAATGTCGATTTTTTTATCGAAACTCAAAATTTTCATTCGAAAATTAAAATTTTCTATCAGAAATCAAAATCCTCTCTCGAAAATTGGAATGTTTTGTCAAAAATATAAATATGCTCTGTACAGTAATTTGAAAAAGTCGTTTTCTTCATCACGAACATTTTCAGAATTTGACGTTCAGAAACTCAACAGTTAAGAGGGACATCGTAATTTTTCACGCAATGCCTATTGTACGAAAATTTTAATTTCTCTTTGTTGCTTATGACTAACTTGAAGGCTGTAAGTTTTTATTATTGTTTTTTTACACAGAGCCACGTTAATATACTTAACAGAAAATATTTCTTATCACATGTTCACATTTTAACTCGTTGACTCCAATTCTCCACACAGGTAAAATTACGTGCCGAAAAATATCTCTACTGTGAATTTAAAAATGAAGGATTTTGGTTTCACAAATTTGGTTACTCTATCAATTTTCTTTCTAATCAGAACTAGCTTATTCGATTGATGAACACAAATTTGACGAAAACTCGAAAATTTGTATTTATACATGACAGTGCTTTGGTTACGTTAGGTAAGGTTAGATGATCGCGTGTACCATATATGACCCACTCCGGAGGCAAAGTGTTAAAGCAAGAAAGAATTCGGTAAGTTCCAATCTGCTGTTTACCTAACTTTGTGCGTGAGCTACGACTGCTATTTTAGTTAATATTACGCTACTACACAACCTTAGGGCCTGATTCTAAGCAGCACTTGCTCATATTAAAGGATGAATATGGGCTTACCGTTTGTTCAACATGCAAAGAGTTAATGTCAATGGAAAAAATTAAAGGTTCATGTGAACAAGAATAAAGAGAGAGGCGTTCAAGGAATGAATATACGCAAGGTGGGAGTGGGACGTAAATACATAGACTGCTAAAGAAGGTAAATTTGAAACTAACTTTCTTAGTAAGGATTTTACATAATCTCGAGCAAGGGGAGGTTGTACTTTAAACTAAAGATCCATCTCAGTTTTTAAAGAGGCCTCTCTAAAACGAAGAGCAGCATAGGACAAATCATTGAAAGTTTTGAATTGTTCGCGTCTCACTGTAAGCGTAAAATAAAGATGTTTGCTGGATTTTTTCGAAAGTTTGTGTATAGCACAGACGCTAAATCAAAGAGAATATCAAACGCATTAATAATGAAATTCTTTAGGACTGCATGAGGTGGCAGACGCTCGGTCTGATAGAAAAGGAAATCGTAAGCCGCGATAGAGGACGAACTTGCGTATCTTTATTGTATGTGTAATAATAACCAGTTGGTTGCTCGGGCTCTCCGTCCCCTTTCTCACAATTTTGTAGGAGAGTAATACTGTACACACAATTTTATTCTACTCCATTAATCATACTTTCTTACATGAAAGTATGTTCAATGGAAGTAAACTCCCCGAATAAAAAATTAATCACTTGCTACTAATATGGTGTAGGACCTCAACGAGCACGAATAATGCAACTTCTGCGTGGCATTGCATGTACCCGTGTCCTAATGTACACCTGGATGACTTTAAACCACTCTTAGTGGATCCACAGTGCGTAGACGATCTTCTCGACGTCGAACGTATTATTCTAGGAGGTCCCACAAATTTTTACTAGGTTCATGTCTGGAGGCTCATCTGTCCAATTTAAATGCCTGACATCCTAAATGATTGTCATGCCAATAAATGACGGTTCTACCACTATGCACCCAGCAGTCTTCATTCTGAAAGATAAGCAAAGTAACATGCCTTTCTTCTTCCAGATATTCTGTAAATGGCAAAATCTAGCAGCTCAATGTAGCCATGCTAATCCAGTTTGACTGGTGCCCCAGCGAAAGGAACAACTTCTGTATAGTTGAAACAGCCCGAGAACATGACAAACCCTCCTCCTCCTCCTTGTAACGCCCCTTGCACATAGGCTTCGACGAAGGCTTCATGTGGTCTTCGATGATCACGACGGCGGGCATCATAGCTATGGAGACAGATTCGCGATTCATGTGACCAAATGACTCTTCTCCACTCCTCTACACTCCAATGTGCGCGTGCTTTGGCCCAGTTTAAAAGAGTGGTCTTGTGGGTAGGAATTAACATAGCCCGATTACGCTATACTCTGCTCCATGTATCCATTTCATAGAGTTTCCTACGAAGAGTTCGTTCAGAAACGGTGGAGAATGGCCATCATTGACGTATTGCTGTCGTTCCATCCCTATACAAAACAATTCCGGTCAACATTGCGGAGTGTCTAATCACGGCGGGGGTTCCTTTCTGTTAGAATTTTCTTGCGACCACAATGTACCTTGAATCACTGTCTGTACCCGATTGTTTTCATTGTTGTTACACCTGCATAACAGTGATGCATGAAACTAGAGTGAATTTCGCAATTTCTTTCATTGGGTGTCCGTAAGCCGACCAAATGCAATATTCCCTTATGCCATTTTGAGACGTCCTGCCTTCGTCCCATTGTCGTGGGGCAACTAAAGTACATGCCGATACCTTACCAGCTCTGAATGGAGACTGGTGCCTGTCCAGTACTTGAATGTAACCTAAACTAAGGTCACAGCTTTGAAAACCGACTGATTGACGTAGTAAATAAATACAGTGAACCCCGTCATTTTTGACAGAAGCGAGTGCACCATCATGTCACAGTCAGTGAAGAGCATGAAAGAGAGGAGACTATCAGGACGTCTGAGGCATACGCATAGAATGTGCGACCAGTTTCTGATGCACAAATGGAAAAAATTATACATACTGAGTTTGTGTTGGAGAAGAAGACGAAAACACGGATGGATCAGTGCAGTCAGAGAAGCGCCGAAATGAGGAACACGCATTTGTAGAGACACAACACTGTTTGCTGGAATCAATACGAAAGTTGGCAATACTAGCCGTATAAAATTCCTAGTGAAATAATTTTAGATTAGGGATGTTAAATCTTGTTAGCTGTCCTTCATGCATTTAATTTCATGCGATTCTTCCTAGATGTAGACACAAAGTTTTCATAGACGCTATTAACTTCCTTCGTTTAGGATCTTCCTAACCGAACACTTTCCTCCTAACCTGACATTTTCATATCCGAGCCCAACTTCCCAGATTATGGCGCCACCATTCTGAGCGCCAATATTCAAGATAATCACCTAATTAAAATAATTAAGCTACCGCTTTTGTTCATATTTATTTAGTTAGGTTTAGCTCAACAAACTGCTTTCTAAGGAATATAAATCCACTGAGCACATTAACAGGTTCGGTCACCAACCGACACTCGTAACCGTTAAGGAATGAGGTCGTGTTGTCTGGCCAGCTTACACCTGGTACTAATGTTCGGAGTAGAATGTTACTCCGACGAGCTCCTGCTAATACCCAGTGGATATTCCAAGTCGGAAATAAATTTTCTGTCTCCTGTCCAATTGAAGAGTTGCAACTTTTCATCTCTCCATTGAACGATGAGCTGCGCAGAAAGATATACCTCTGCCCATGATGTGACAGGGGTTAATCTCTGTGAATTGCGGGAAGCAGAATCTCAAACTACATGAGTATTGGTCTTTGTCGTTGCTTTAGCGGTCAAATAACATTTTGGGAGAACGAAATCTGAATGTAGTCCTTCAGAATAAATCTACACAACTATTTCTTAACACAATGTATAATAATTGGTCGATTTCAGAGTTTGGCTGAAAACAGTTTTGTGTGAATGGAGTTATGTACACCATCATAAGAGTTCGTCACATTTGTCAGGGTGACAAGGAGATAATTGAATATCAGTTATAAATAAGTAAGTTCAGCTTCAGTTCAATCAATGCATTCTATCTCCTAAAGTCTTCTCCAAAAATTTGCAGATAATAATGAAAAAGAACTGCTTGACGTACCTGTTAAACAATTTCATTGTTGTCTCTATAATGAGCACGTTAAGGTAGAACATATAAATGTAAACTGCTAGAAAACTGTATACTTATAGCAATAATACCGTTCACTAATGTTCAGAGGAATAACATATAACCCATGATACAGGAACACGAACGACACATACAATGTAGGATCTATGTTCAAAATGATGCGGTAGATGTTGGTAAATTCCTGTTTAGCGAAGAAACGTGAACAAAAATGGAATTATACAACGCTCTAATGGGGATGGAAATGGATGACATGTGGAAGAAATTGGAAAACTGGAGCTTAAAACATGTTCACAATATTTTGAATAAAATGATGTGCTACATAATAGTTGTCTAAACAATACTTCTTGTCTAAAACTTAAATTTAAATTCCATCGTATATATTTTATTGTTTGGGTTTCCTACGCAAACATATTTCTGACAGCCGTCAGCAGAGTAATTACGGTTAAATGTTTTTGCCCATGTTTTATTAAAACGTGTAGTAATTGTTGCAAAGCGTTCAACCAAGAATATGGTCGAAACAGAACAAAAATGCTGCAAATAGTTTTCGAATTATACTATTTTCGCACCGGGTTCCGTCTTTTGTGGGACACCCGGTGTAATACCGGTCTGTACTATGTAATTATAGACAACTTTGGTTGATCTTGGTGAGAGCTGACCGCTCGAGTAGTTATTGTGCAGTCATCAATTACATACATTTTGACGAAGCAAGTGTAGATTTGTATTTATTTTTATTATTACTTTTTGCTTTTTAACAGACAGATTGTACTACAACTTTCTTCGTATCTTCAATGAGAAGTGGCATCGTAATATTTGGCACTAATTTGAACAATATATGATTTTTACGAAGACAACAGAAAAATTATCTGAAATATAGAATGGCGTTAAAATTTTCAACATTTCCCTTTATAAATTTGCCCACAAAAAAACTAAGCATAAACGGAGAAATAGACGTAGCAATTTTCAGTGGGTAAACAAATAGATATATTCTCATTCAAAGCGAGAACATTTGGAAACAAATACGATCTTCGACATTTCCATGTCGGCTGTTTTTGGATATCGTCCTCCGCCCTTGCTCCATTTCCTCCCCATTTCCTGCCCTTCAGACTATCGTCCTGCACCATCTCGCGTTGCCTCCACCGCCCCCACGCTGACCCCGCGCCTATCACTATGACGAAATATCTGTTTTTTAGAGTACTGTGACTTGAATAGGAAAAAACGAAAGAGTTAGTGCCGAAAACAAAGATCTGTATTTTTATTCGAAAATCGACACTAAATTTGCGAAAATATGATCTTTTTTGTTTTAATCGATGCCGAAAACAAAAAATCTTTATTTGTATTCGAAAGTTCTTGATTACCTTATAGAAATGCTGTTTTTTGTGTTCTTACGGGCGGTTATCGTTACATGATATTGAATGTAAAATTTTTAAGAGCAATAAATATAATTCAAGGTCTTAGACTAGTTAGAAACTTGGTGAAGAACTGTGATTCTCTTCTACATACTAACATATACTGCATAGCCTCCATCTTTTTTATGTAGCTCACACTCGCTTTGTGTATTAGACGGTAAATTTTTCTATATATCATATATTTATCATATATATTTACATATTTACCTTCTGTTGGTATTAGCAGGAAACAAGTTATTTCTTAGACAAGTGTTGTCGAAGACCAGGGACACCTCCTTATTTACAATTCTTTTATTAGTTCTCAATTTTCTTCATTAGAGTTTTCAAAACATTGTGGAGATGAGAAATAAGATTTCCCAAATGCATGTTGCAGTTTTATTTTCAACGTTTCAAATGTCACACATTCATTATCAAGAATTTAATCGCTCAAAAAATTTGAAACTGTCTGACAGAACTACAATACATGCGTATCATATATACGAATAAATAATATTTTATAATTTAAGCTCAAATCAGGAAAAAAATCGAAACGTGGGGACCAATATTTATCTTCTTCGATATCTTCCCTCCATTTCATTTTAACTTTCCACGACTCGTTTGCAGAATATTATGTTATTTATTAGAATAAGGGACGCCCAGGATCCATATTGTA
>VOMN01096038.1:0-11048 GCA_014899125.1 Orchestia grillus
CACCACCCAGTTCACCACCACTCCACCACTCCCACAACCCAGTCCACCACCACTCCACCACTCCCACAACCCAGTTCACCACCACTCCACCACTCCCACACCCCAGTTGACCATCACTCCTACACACCAGCCCTTCAGTCTAGTCTCAAGGCAATGTCATCAAACAGATTTGAGTGATCCGCTGGCAAATGAATTTTGATCTCAACCCTTTATCGGTCAAATTATTTTGGTATTGCGGCTGCGTTTACATTGCCACGGAAAACCAGCTGCAGCGTTGTGTATGTAGGCAACAATGCTGCATTTAGTTGCTATGAAATACTAGCTGTCACCTTACGTGTACATGCATTTCGTTTTATGAAAAGTAATATGAAGCCTTATCTATGCGCAAGTGCGATAAGGCTGCATTAAGTTCTTATGAAAAACATGCATCATCCTGATGAAAGTGGGTTCTGAAGTCCATGTGTGGACGTGAAGGTTTAGTTCAACATTCCCACGAGTCGACGGTGGTAAAACGTTGTCAGCTCGCCAGCTGGAGCTCGTCAGCGAATTGCACCGTGAGCGGCAAGATGGTCTGGCACGTTTTTTAATAGAAGCGGAATTTAATAAATAATGAACAAACGCGTTCCCAACCCGAAACCAAAAACAAAGTTGCATCGTACACATATATATGTACAAACATTAAGAAGCACAAGTACTTTTGCTCATTCTCTATTGAATTTAACTTTTATGAAGCCAACACATGTGTGACGTCATTTTGTTAAATAATTCCTACTCGCTTGGTACGAGGTGTCCGCCCGACGGCCAGCAGTAAAAATTAGCAACATATTTTTTTTAAGTGGTCTTTGACCCGCTTTTAAACATCAATTAGTTTCTTTTAGCTTCTTACCTTCGACCAGTCTGTGAGAGTTGCCCTGCATAATGACGTGCAGTCGACAGACGAAAACAAACCCTGGCATCGAAAGTAAACAGTTTGTCGCTTCAGGAATTTCACTTCGCTCCTGTCGCAGGTATTTTAAGGCCTTCGTCTCTCGTTGTGCATTACAGCATGCAAATATCGAGCCAGGAGGGAACACAACAATTTTTGCTCATGCGAGGATCTTTTCAAGTTCGAAAAAGCTTATTCGAGGAACATTGAGCGAATAAATTAACTTTGTCGCGAGTTCCGACCCGAACTCACCAACAACTTGTGAAGGCCGGAGTGCTGCGCTCGCTCAATCTCCAGCCTACCTCGCATCTAAAATTAACCTCGACAGCGGCATTCTCACTAACGATGAAATACGAGCTTCTTGCTAAAGTTGAGCGCTAGTCGCTCTAGCATGCAATGCAAATTCCACGAGAAGAGCAGCAATATGAATGCAGAAGCCCTCAGCTCACTTCAAAAATGTGGTCGCGAACTGTTTGAACAGGAATTCACTTATAAGAGTAGGCTCTGGAATGGCCATTTCCGAGCTTGCTTCATATTTCCTCAATGAGGATTTGTGCTCTCCGAGTATTGTCATTTAAAATTAAAAAAAAGTAGTTGAATATTAGGGACCATAAACAATTTAATGAACTTACGAGTTATAGAATGTGGCTAATGTCATAAAGTCTTCGGTTTTCACTGCGAGTATTTCATTAACACATATCTGACCCAGAGATACAGTGTTTTTCAGAAATACTCCACGGAACAGATTCGTACGCCAAAAGATAATATCTCCTCTGCATTCTGCCCCTAAACTGCTGACGCCTCACAGAAAATTCATGGTAGAGACAAATGAAATTCACATCTGTAGTTGTGCGAGACTGACAGCACGTAACGTCTCAATGGGCACTCAACAGTCCGTAATCATGTCAAACGAATTAAATCCCAACCGTCCGTAATCATGTCAAACGAATTAAATCCCAACCGTCAGGAATCATGTCAGACGTAAATAGGTTGCTTATATCTGGAAAACATCAAATCCTCAAGAGAACTGATTACATCCCCGCTGTTAAGGCTATGCCAAATTTCTCAGAGAGAGTTATGCGGACTTCGGAAATTATTGCACGAACCAAAAGATGCTGAACATCTAGTGAACGGAAATATTGCAAAAGAAGCTACTAAACAGTTGATCTCATTTGAGCACCATTTTTGAGGGTAACCAGAACATTAAAATTAAAATCTACCAAGAAAACATTAGCATGGTGCAAATACCGCGCTCTTACGCAAAATGAAAATCAAAAGAGAGAGTCAGCGAGTGTACAAGACAGGCTGACGATGTTTTAGCCCTGCCACAGGGACTGGTAGCAAACAAGTCTTGTTGTGGTGCGGATTGCAGGGGCAAAGCCGGCTCTGTCACACGTCAAGCGTATTAAAACCCTCGACAAAGGGGGGCGGCAAATATCGCCCAGTGAATGCATGCTCAAGTAAACACGATCTGGTGGTGACGAGCTCGACCCAATACAGAGCGTGTGCTCCATCTCACCGCGTCCTCAAGTCGCTCTCATGGCTGAGGTATTCCAGCGAGCCATAAGTCCGGTCTGGTGCACCTGACAGCTCCAAGTGCCCTACGTCAAGTGAATGGCTAACATTAGCGTTGGGTCTCACTCTCATACCGAAACTAAGACGAGGATTTCGAGTCTGACAAAGCGGAACTTGAAAATATCTGTCCAAATAATGGCCCTCCTCACAAGCTCGTCGTCATCTTCTCCCGTCTTCGTCTTATGTCATCTCTCGTTTATCTTTTCCTCCGGGATGCTTCCTGTGGTGCACGAACTGTCTTGTTTTGCCACTAGAATCAGAATCTCGGGGTTCATTTCAGGAAATAAATTACGACCATGGTGCAGAGAGCCCCGTTAGCCGAACAGTAGATGCGAATTTTGTACATCTATCTGGAATTGTTTACTTCGTTCATGGGTCAATGACTGATGAAGAAAAATATTTCAGAAGCAAATTAAATTATGAAATTTCGATCTGTGAGAACAACACATCATCTACTTTAAGATTTGCGATTCGGGAATGACGAATTATCAATCCTCATGAAAAATTAGCCAAAAACGACGATTACCTCCGTGTTATTATTCTACTCGACAGATTCAAGCCAGACGGATTCAAAAAATTCTTGCGCGGAAAAAAGATCTATTCACATCTGCTTCGATCAAATAACGTGCGCACGCAGTGCAATGAAGCACATAAAAAGGGAAAACAATTCAACCCGCTTGAGCGCGAGGCAGAACCCCATACTGTTTGCATGTCCGTACCTTGTTTCCATCAGACACACAACACAGTCGTATTACTGTCGAAACACGGGGGACGACATTCTAGCAGACCAAAGACGCCAAAATTGCTTCAGCCAGAACGGAATCTTTAATGCACCCTTTACCAGGCTTTAGAGACAATGCTGGGTCCGGAAGAGTTACCACAGAATTTGATAAGTCATCACTAAGGGGAGCTTATAGGTGGGAAAAAGACTCCTACAGTCAGCCCCGACTTTCCAGTTCCTGTTCTGGATCGTATCAGCACCGCGAAATTTAGCGCGTGAGCCTCGAGGTTATAGGAGCCGGAGTCTAGGAGCTCTCGAGGACGATTGTAAATCGCACGATCGGGCTGTCATCTGCACGGAGCACACCAAAGGAAATCGATCGCATCTCGTGAAGCGACGACAAGAAAGATCGCACGCATTACTTCGTTCTCTCGGCCGAGCTGGTGCGCTCAATCAGTCCTGCCCTTCAATGATTATAGTCTTATTCGGCGTCAGGAGTCCCTTTCTTCACAGGTCTGAAGTTCTCATCGCTTTGTGATTCATCATTCATGGCTTAATTCGTTTACGAAAATCTCGATTTTACGAATAAAAATTTTAGCCTGCACCCCCAAGAATGAAATTTACTCTCACTTTCGTATTTCATAATTTTGTACGCCATAATTCGAAAAAAGTTTGTAAATAAACTTGAGTCATCGGACAGAGAAATTGAGTTCAGCAAGAAAATAAGGATGTGACTTGAAGGTCTTACATCTCACTTCGTTAATTTACTACAACACAAAGTTCTCTAGAGCTCAGCCAAGCACCTAGAGAACAGAGAATTAACGCTTCTCTTCCACGACGCTGGCATTGGGCCTTTTGGAAGCCGAACGTAGTTTTGGTGCAATGAGACCTTGCCTTCTAGAGCCCTCAGATTTTTCTATCATGTAACCAGATTCTCAGTACAAGGGAACCCACATCACACGTCCCAGTTTATAGGCTACATGTAATTTACTACATCCATTTCTAGACACATTTTGACGAAGCCCATCTCTTCTAACACCTACATTTATTGTACTTATGCTAGTGTTCCATGTCTTGAAGACCTCCACATCATCAAATCTTCGAGAACCCGATTTCATTAGGAGCTCTACCTCTTGAAGAACCTTTAGCTGTTCAAGAGCGCCGTTGCTGCAAGTATCCCCAGAACTTGACGGGCACATCTGTTCGAGACACCTGTCTTTTAAGGGGCCCATTTCGCTTTACTGGCCCGCTCCTCCTCCTCAGGGGCACCCATCTCATCTCTTGAATGGCTTGAGCTGCTGGTAGCTAGGACGAGCACGCTCGTCTCGCATAAGCCGACACAGCTTCAGATTTACGAGCTCCTCCGCTCCTGAGACGCCTCGCCCACGCGTGCTGCATGGTGATCAGGTGGCGTTGTTGTGTCGCTCGTCCCCACTCGTAGGGCGCCGCAGGCACATCGTCACACGTAGCGAGATGGGGTGCTCCACATGACTATATGGACTCTGGACACGTCAGAGTAGCCGTGCGCACTAGCAAGCTAAATGCGGCACTGATCAGTACCATTCCATGGCAAGGTAGGTGTGATCTTCTTCCCTAAATGACTATACGGCAGTTATTGGTCACATTAGATGGTAGCAGGAATGATCGGTCGCACTGGATTATGATGTTGTAGTGACCGTGGTCACCAGTAGGCAAAACGCGACAAAGATCCCGTATGCTAATAGAAATTTTTTATTAGTAATCGGTTACACCAGATGACTTCATGTTGAAGCGATTCAATTAAAAAAAATATTTACAGTGTACCGAACCAACAGTCGTGTAATAAAAAATGAATAGTAGAGATTCAAAAACTTAACCTACCCGCAAATCCAAACACACCTGCACCGCACGCCCACACCCGATAGGTTTACATCACAGCGTTTCGAAAGCGAACATCAGGAAAAAACGAAGGAAGTTGTACAAAGCGGACCACAATTAGATATGTCGGGTCAGGTACGTTTCCGAGAAAAGCGTCCGAGGTTGGCTTCAAAGCTGTTAAGACAACATCAGAGCAGTAATGCCTCCAATTGCAGTGGGTGTCTCTCCTTTGATGAAAGTTCATTCAAGCTTAAATTTACCTCTTGTTACGCCGAGCACCCACACGTGTGAGCGGAGTAACTTCCAAGGCGAATGGAATAGACGAACTCTGCAACAGGATCGAGAGCTGTTTGAAGAGCTCAGAGGAGGCGTTGTGAACACGCCAGGGTGTTTAGCAGGTCGCTTTCAACGCATCCTGCGGTGCTCAATTAATAGCTGGCACGTTCACGTCACCGTCTTGAACTCCACAATTTACAAACCACACACATGTTTTAGCAACAGGCTTTTACAACGGATAATCAGTTTGGATGAATACATACTCGGCGTCTTCTTATTTGAGCTGTTCGGTAGACACAAATTCTGTAAATCAATAGAGAGACTCGTTGATTGCTGCATCTCCTCCTTCATGTGCACGCTAAGCCTTGTTGAGCACATCTGCCCCAGCACTAATTTGCACACTAAGCTGCTTCGAAGGACAGGCTTCTTGCATCCATCTAACCGAGGTAATGTACAAGTCATCATCTCCTGTACAGTCTCACCTGAGGACAGGGGCTGTGGTCACATGAGGCACAGGTGCCACACTCACCTGAGGACAGGGGCTGTGGTCACATGAGGCACAGGTGCCACACTCACCTGAGGACAGGGGCTGTGGTCACATGAGGCACAGGTGCCACACTCACCTGAGGACAGGGGCTGTGGTCACATGAGGCACAGGTGCCACACTCACCTGAGGACAGGGGCTGTGGTCACATGAGGCACAGGTGCCACACTCACCTGAGGACAGGGGCTGTGGTCACATGAGGCACAGGTGCCACACTCACCTGAGGACAGGGGCTGTGGTCACATGAGGCACAGGTGCCACACTCACCTGAGGACAGGGGCTGTGGTCACATGAGGCACAGGTGCCACACTCACCTGAGGACAGGGGCTGAGGCCACATGAGGCACAGGTGCCACACTCACCTGAGGACAGGGGCTGTGGTCACATGAGGCACAGGTGCCACACTCACCTGAGGACAGGGGCTGTGGCCACATGAGGCACAGGTGCCACTCTCACCTGAGGACAGGGGCTGTGCGCTGAGCCTCCTCATGCCGTGCAGACGAGACTGCACACCTGCGGTCGTCCACTCCATCACCAGCGTGCTACCTGCACACACAAGACCACAGGAGTGAGGCCGTGCAAGTCACGCTATCGTAACATTGATGTAAACAGTACGACAAACTTAACGCTATAAAGCATCCGCAGCATAGTTTTTTTAGGTCACCAAATCAATAAAAATGACAGTCAATAACGCGTATCAGAAGTAGCGCACACGCTAAGTGCCTGACGCACCACAAACACTGGGGGTGGGAAGGGTCTTCAATAAATACGTCGCTGTTAGCTAACGCCCCCACTTGACGGAGACAAATTCGAAGGCCCACAGAGGTCAGGCAAGGCGGTGGGAGTTCGAGAACTGGCTGCCCGTGCAAGTGCGTTGCGTAGAATAAATCAGCTGTCGTATGAGAAGAGTATTAGTAATGAAGACGTGAGAAGGTATTGATATTTATAATTGGAACAACTTCAGTTAAAGAAAAAAAGAAGAGCAGAAAGGTGCGATGTTCGCTGAACATGAGAATAAATTCAAGGATCACCGACCCGCGTGAATTGGTCACTGAAGCTTACAACTGGAATTGCACCGTCTGTGCCGCCGGTGGTGCGGGAATTGCGGACAGTGCAAAGCTGGTCTGAGCAAGAAACGCTGGAACAAATCTCGCAGTCGGCAAGATTGAAACAAATAATGTCATGTAAAATGTAAAATTCAGGGCAAAGAATTCGGTGACAAAGACTGCGAACGCCGAGAGCTTCCGGCAGAAAAATACAACAAAAAAAACAAGGAATGTTGTCAAGAGACGGGGCCGAAAGATTGAATGAAACCAGACTAGAAATGACGTTGTGTCGAATAAATTGTCTTTTTTAACGAAAGAGCAATATTTTTACGCGTCTACTCGCCCAGACTCCGAGGAACCGAAACCTAGCTTGACACGAGGCGCCACAATACGGGAAATGACGGAGAAGAGCTAGAGGCGGTTAAGCACGCCTTACGTCCCCAATTAGTTACCCTGGCTGGCAGTGAATCCCTGGAATCGTTCGAGAGCAGTTTCCTAAGGATATTTGGAGGAAATTCGAACATGGTATTATCGGATACCCAGAGCCACAACTGTCACGAACTGTCGCGCTCAGAGCCACAGCTGGTCTGAGGGGCAGACTCAATAACAATAGGCACAGAAATTTAATCCCTAACAGTTTGGATCATGAGATGTACATGACGTAGCTGTTCCTGATATGTAGATCATCCAGAATAAACTTACTCCAACTAAACTACCATATGCACTGTGTCACTCGGATGTATAAGATGGTATGCTTTGTTTTTCAGCACGTACGTAAATTTTGTGTTTGAACAAGGTAAATCAAAACATACAATCAAATGCATGCAAGTAGTGTAGAAAATGCGGTAGTAAGTTCGATTAACTTTATGTAGGCAACCCTGTAAGGCCCGGATTATGTAACAGGCTATGGAACAGAGCTCCTATATATCTCAGAAGAAATCCTCATATATGAAACGACCGTCGGGATCTATGGGGAACGCCAGCTATATGTACGCGCAATTCCAGATAAAGTTGAAACCTGCAGCATACGAATTAAATCTAAGCTTCCACCTTAGCTCTATGTTTTTCAAAAATAGTTTAACGTAAACGGAGAGTTTAATTCAATCTAACGTAAAATTATTAGTCCAGCGCAAAGCTCCTCGTGTCGCATGCTCAGCCCTGTGCGCCTCCAATTCATTTTTAGCGGTACAAACTTATTTTGGGTTTAAAGTTCGTGAGTTTGAATATTCAAATGCCGCATCAGGTGTTTCATGCGCCTCCTTCAGCACAGGGTGAATTTAAGCCAGTAGAAAGATAATGTTAAAGTAATAGAGAAGTTAAACTTTACTTGTGACTCATATGGGCCACACCAGGGCGTAAAGAGTCACCTTTTTACTTTCAAATTTTTTACGACCGATTTCAGAAAAACAACTTTATGGCTAACAGCCAAAAATCACAAATCGTTCAGTTTCAAACGTTCTCTCTGAAAGGCGTGGGTACGTTGTGCTCCTTCATTTGCGCGGCCACAACCCAACACGAACAGTAAAATAAGGAAAAATGTCATAGGTTAAGAAAGCGGAGATTATCTTTTCCGCGTGAGAACTCCAGCTCCCACCAACAACTACCCTCCTAAATGTACGGCGAAAATGCCAAATAATACCAAACATGGCTGCATGATAGGATATATTTAAGAGGACGAACACCTCAAAAACTTTTCCCTTGTATAAGTACTGCATTAACACGACCGAAGTACGGTCGGCATCACACAGCCCTTCGAGCAGTATTTGCGTCAGACCCAAGGTATGGCGTCTACCGAGGCCCCGTCAGCCCACGTAAAGGAAGAGTTTTCAAGGGCCGTCGCTGATGGCAGCAGGTAGATTTGAAGTGCGCCGCGCGAGGCGTGACGCGCTCAGCACGACGGGCTGCCGCCCTCACCCGAGAGAGGGCAGAGCGTAAAGCCCTCAGAGGGAGGCTCGTAAACCAGGCTTGCTCGCGCTCATTGCGCTCGGAGCGACGCCAATACGGTGAGATGGGAGCGGCGCCGTCTGGTCGCCCGAAACAAGATGAGCTTGGAAAACTGCCTCTAACGCTAATGAGCTCCTGCTGACGGGATTACACGCCCATCTGTGATCAAGAGAGTCTATGATTTTTGCACTATTTCCGTACTTTCTCTTAGCTACGGCAAAGAACTTGGGTAATGACGGGGGAAGACTTGGGTGATCACGGGATAGGACTTGGGTAGTCACGTCATAAGACTTAATTAGTCACGGCATAGGACTTTGGGTAGTCACGGTATAGGACTTGGGTAGTCACGGCATAGGACTTGGGTAGTCACGGTATAGGACTTTGGGTTGTCACGGTATAGGACTTGGGTAGTCACGTCATAAGACTTAATTAGTCATGGCATAGGACTTTGGGTAGTCACGGTATAGGATTTGAGTAGTCACGGCATAGGACTTTGGGTTGTCACGGCAGAAGACTTTGGGTTGTCACGGCAGAAGACTTTGGGTTGTCACGGCTTAAGACTTGGGTAGTCACGGCTTAAGACTTTGGGTTGTCACGGCTGAAGACTTGGGTAGGCACGGCATAGGACTTGGGTTGTCACGGCTTAAGACTTTGGGTTGTCACGGCTTAAGACTTGGGTTGTCACGGCATAGGACTTTGAGTTGTCACGGCAGAAGACTTTGAGTTGTCACGGCAGAAGACTTTGAGTTGTCACGGCAGAAGACTTTGAGTTGTCACGGCAGAAGACTTTGAGTTGTCACGGCAGAAGACTTTGAGTTGTCACGGCAGAAGACTTTGAGTTGTCACGGCAGAAGACTTTGAGTTGTCACGGCAGAAGACTTTGAGTTGTCACGGCAGAAGACTTTGAGTTGTCACGGCAGAAGACTTTGAGTTGTCACGGCAGAAGACTTTGAGTTGTCACGGCAGAAGACTTTGAGTTGTCACGGCAGAAGACTTTGAGTTGTCACGGCAGAAGACTTTGAGTTGTCACGGCAGAAGACTTTGAGTTGTCACGGCAGAAGACTTTGAGTTGTCACGGCAGAAGACTTTGAGTTGTCACGGCAGAAGACTTTGAGTTGTCACGGCAGAAGACTTTGAGTTGTCACGGCAGAAGACTTTGAGTTGTCACGGCATAAGACTTTGAGTTGTCACGGCATAAGACTTTGGGTTGTCACGGCGTAAGACTAGGGTAGGCGGTTGGGTACTGCAGACGCCGTCACCAAGAGTAGTCACTCGCTCAGGACTGCATAGCAGTTGACGATGTTACCAAAAAGCACTGTTGACGCAGCCACTCACAGCTATTGCTAACTTAAATACATTTATTTGAATTTAAACTAATAGTTGACTTATTTTTCCGTCGGGCGCAGACGAGTGAATTTTCTTTAATATAATAAAATAAAATTATCTGTCCCTAAGTTGGAGGAGAATACGTTGATCAGAAGGACCAACATGACTGAGGTGGTCAGAGCAACACCTCGCACCCTCTGCTTTCTTCAGCCATTTCGCTGCCTCGTTCAGCTCTTTCAGTACCCCAACATTTGCATACAATTGTTCCAAATCGTCATCTAACTATTCAAATACCTCATCCAGCTGCTCCAAATAGCCATTCCAGCTGTTCCAAATCGCCATCCAACTGTTCCCTTACCTCATTCGGCATCTCCAAATTCGTATACAGGTATTCGAATACCTAGTCTGGTTGTTCTAAATCCCCATCCAGTAGTTCCAATATCCAATTTATATACTCCAAATCCCCTTCCAGCTCTTCCAATACTAAATCTGGCAACGCCAAATCCCCTACAGCTGCTCCAAATCCCCATCGAGCTGCCTCGATGGAAGTCATGCACGCCACCGCAGGCATTCAGCATCGCCGGTAAAAATAAAGCGGCCATGGTCTTGTATTTCACCTGCCCAGATTTCAGTGTCCGCTGCACAAGCTGCACAACACGGCCATGGAACAGCGAGCTGCTGACGGGCACTGGCCTCTACTTTCAAAGCCACGGACTTTCCCTTTACCGAAAGGCTCGGAGTTGGAAGCACAACACAGGCTTCAAAACACAAAATAATAAAAATAAAATATAAATTCTTTGATTAAAAAAACACATCAGAAATACTACAAGCTAAA
>VOMN01096045.1:0-12012 GCA_014899125.1 Orchestia grillus
CCATTCGGCTGTGAGGCCATCACGTTCACCACTACACCATGGAGCCCGCTGTCGTCAAGAAGTGCTCTTTCTCGTAACATGTTCACTTTATGTTATTTTGCGATACGAATTCAAGCCTTCGATGTTGCAGCTCAGTATGTTACTATATGTATATAGTTTTGTTGAGCAGTTTATCCGACAGGTGCAAACCTGGGCCTTCAATATCGAACTTATTCCTCCCCTGCCTCTCAGGAGAGGAAGCATCTGCTCCTGTATTACTGTTATCTGTTTCCACAGATCTAAAAAAGTTGCCGGTCTCTCAGGCAGTGTACCTGTACCAGCAAATGTTGAGTCTTTTTCCGTAGCAGTGATCACGGTTGACTCGACGTTCCGGCATGTCCGCGCCTTAAAGGCTTCAGTCAGAGATGGCCAGTTTGAGGCAGGGGCGTTGGACGCGTTTGGGTGTGCTATAACAAAATATAGTCTAAAAATTATTTGTATAGTCTTGCATAGCACGTTCTAAAGGTAAAGTATTTCAGATTGAACAATAGGTAAAATTATCGGCTAGTGTAGTGCTCGGCAATATTATTTCAATGGACATTACAACTCACCCATTAGTAAACGGCGACCTTATTTCCAAGGAGGCTAAAATTCCCTTGGGCTGCTGACCAAGGATAAAAATGATGAATTAGTCTGTTGACTTTAGCAGGTATTCTTGCGGCATGTACGACTTTATGGTATTATTCAAAGCTTTGAGACTTGGTAGGTTACAACTGGTGGTACTTGTGATATTATAGGCTTCAAAAGGTACACCCTTTGCACTTTCAAGAATTTTTGCACTGCCATATAGGTACCCTCGCGCTTTTTGAGTCCACATGAGTTGGAAACGGCGTTAACCGTAGTTATAACCATTCTTACAATAACGATTCGATAACGTATGTCATCACGGAACTATAACCCACCAATAGCCCTGAGCCGGAACAGCCTTCAAAAATTGCTGACCGTGTGTCCAACAAAAGCGCCTTTCTACCGCATATAGAAGACGCTCTGTCGACAAGTGGACGGAGTCGCCCTATGATAGCCACCCGGACCAACACTAGCGAATTTTTACGCGTGCCATGGCGAGAAACAGGTTATGCATTTTTTTTCCTTCCTAGATGGACCATATACTTACTGCCTCTTTGTTGATGGCACTTTTGTAGAAGTGTAGAATGAAGGGAAATTAGATTTGCCTATATCGAGATTGAAACAAAGTTAGGCTTTAAATTTGGGGTTTGCCATAAATGTCAAAAAATACATTTTTTAGACGGTTTGGTGGAGTCGTATTATGACTGTTTCAAGTTGTTGTTTTTGCTAAAACTACGGTACAATTTCTGGAGAAACCTTAAACTTTGATCCAAATACCCCCGTCTAGTACAAAGAATTATTAATACTTACCTAAATCGAGCATTTAGAATCTGCAATTCTCGGGAGGCTCTACATACAGAGGCTTTACGCATTGAAACTCTTGATACATAAACACTTTCCTAATTCTATGATAGATCGAAAAATCAATCAGTTTTTAAACAAACCTGTTTCTTTTGAATATCTGGGCCACTCGAGAGCCGGTCCAACAAACAATTAATGTCTACTGTGAAAACCAAATGCTTATTAACTATAAAATGGAGAATAGGTTACCGAAAGATATTGCACACACTTATGTAAAACCGATATACTATTATGTATGAATCCACCATTCATTAATTACAAAAACAAGATAATGAGTGACCTAACTGTGCGCATCAACGTAGCTTAATCTTCCAATAGAGAGCTAGATAAGTCCAGTGTGGTGCATCAGTTTAAGTGTAACGTTAGAGAATGCATGTCCCTAGCTAATTGCTACATTGGACTTATAAGAATAAAATAGCAAAGTAGATTCTGCTTTTTCAAATGTCAGGGTACCATATTTAACCATTTTGGCATTGTTCACGACCGTAAACTATCTAAAAAATATCTTCGTGTCAATACTGGTAAGATCATATACTATGCACCCAAAAGAGACAATTTCAAAATCTTAGAATCCCTTTGTATTTATAAATGCAAACAAAACATCAAATAAAATACCGTTGATTTTTATGCACTCAAATTATTCAATACGTATACGAACACGAATATTATTGAGCATGAGGCAGTTGGGATCGGAAGTGTCATTAACTTCTGATAACAGCTGTCATTTGGTTCCGGAAAGGTGTAGTGGAAAGTGTTGAGCGTAATGGTAGAACTAAAGAAAACTTGTGATTCTAATTTACTTTTTCTACTCTAGTTTCGTATAATTTTGTGATACATCAAGTAGTAATGATTTTGATTTATTGAAATTATTTTAAGTTCATTTTGTACATTTCAGAATGATTAGCTTGATGATGATGTCAGAAACATCGAAACGTTGTAGTTTTAAGTGAATTGACTCCAAGGTCTTTTGTTTAGCTCTTGACTCCCGTAGAGTATTTGAGTAGGAATGCAAATATAGGAGAGTTTTTAACATCCCTTACACGCCATGACCTCAGAAGATTTATGATAAGTTAAAAATCTCATAGATTTTCTCAGGGTAAACATAAGAATATAGTTTGACCCTAGGGAACTTGAAATAAAAAATTAATTACGCTGGATATTTCAAGCTAACGAAATCAGTTTCAGTCTATGACTGCCACACACGAATATCAAACATGACGCTAGCAAAACGGTTATGTCACTCACAAACTTGGAGTTTGAAACCAAGATACTGGCAATCAAGAAGACGTAGAATTACTACAAGAGAGAACATTTCTAGAAGGTTGTAGCAGCTTTCTACGTAGTCCTACTACTTCCACGAACCTGACTCGTTAGTGTCCTCAGGCTAGACTGGCTTGGAAAAGTGGGGGACGCTTGGGACAGTGGGGAGGGGAGGCCTTGATGACAATACCAACTTGAAGAGTTTATCATGTCTCATCTTTTCATGTTGTAAAAGATAATCGTCAGATCTGCGAGACTGCGTCATACGTGAAGTGCCGTATAATTTTACAACAAAATGATAAATAGATGGTAACATCGAATAAATACACTTCGCTTTAGAGACAAGTTATTCAACTTTTCACAAGCTAGAAAATAGCCTCAGAGGCATATTCTGTACTGGTTTACATTAAGTTATAATTATAGCAGGTCTCTTGAAACATCGTTAGGCTTTAAGCTTTTCTCTATGTAGCTAAAAGCCACTCAAATTTGCTCGCTTTTTTAAGATAACGAGTGACTTTATATTACGATAAACTTGTAAATTAGTACGACAGTGATGCAAATATAATACATTCACGGCGGCAACTTCTCTCATGTATGGCGCACTGGAGTCCAGTGCTCAGGAGAGCAGTTTCATTTCCACGAATATTAATTTTCTGCCATTTGCATGCCACTCGAACACAAGAACAACCATAATTTTATCATATTTCTATTAGTCAGTGAGGATTATAACTATGCAAGAAAAAAATTTACAAGTGATCGCCAAAAATATTTGATGAAATAGAGAACTCGCTAATAAAAACTTCGCAAACGCTTGGACGGGTAGCTGGAGGTGTAAGAAGAGTTATCGAGACAAACCGATGAGAATAAATTATATCTTCTAGGAAAGTAACTCTGCATAAGCCTGATTTGCTTAGTGATGGGCAGTTGGGGGAACGCATGCAGAGCCAAATTGTATTGTTGTTCCCGAAGTTGGAGGTCGAAGACGGGCCCGTGCTGTGTGTTAGCAATAAACTTTTCAAATTGCCTAGTTTCATGCGAAAAAGTGATATGCAATTTTCATAATGCATACATTACATTTTTCAATCCCTCCCATGATCTTGGTTGATCGTAAACAAACAAACAAAGGGTTGGAAATTACAGCAAACCTTTAAGAAAAGGTTAGATGGGAAGGCCCTGGAGGTTGTGAGTTCCATAAGATCCCGTCACTGTTGCCAATGGCCGCCGTGGCACTACTAGAAGAACATAACTGGTCCTCATCAGTCTGCCCACGCAATCATGTCAGTGGAAGTGATGTATTTCAAAGCTTGGATTCAAGTCACATCAACTCAGAACCTTGCATTTTACCATCCCCATACACACCTTTAGTAAACGACTTGCGCATGCACACCTCCCAAATGTAGTAAACGTATAAAGTATCTTATCTTTTTTTGTGCAAAATTTCGAGTTTTTCAAATAAATTTACCATTAGTTGATTATATCATTGTTGATTTTATTTTTGAGCCGTCTAGAAACCGTACGATTGAATATTTTCGAAATACGCTTAAGTCATTTTGCTGTAAACGGCGATTTAGATAGGAATATTGAAGTATCTCTACTACTTAGTTATAAAAAATTTCAATGAAACGCACACAAATCTTACAATAATTTTTAAACACTCTCTTGTTTATACAAAAAAATATAATTTTATATACAATATTCTAGTTAAAACACAATTGAGGTATTTTAAAACCGTAGGAAGGAAACTAGACTCTGAAATAAATAATGTTCTTTCACATCATTCGAATCAGGAGCAAGACGCAGTCGTAACACCATGCCGTTCTCAATACTTTGAAGGTAATTCGGGTAACCCGTCTCTGGCCACACTGGTGAGCGGATTCTTTCGAAATATATATATATATATATCATGCTTAATCTTCTTTCCGTAAGGGAAGCACTCTGCCCGAGGTACATGTATTTAAAATGAAAACATTTTCAGTCATCGCTTGCCTATATGTAGCACGCCCTGGCGATAGCGCTATCATGACTCGCACTTCACTTTGGAGAGAGTCTCTATGACATGAACTGATCTGAACGTGTGGGACATTTCTGTTTTGAAGTTATCTCTGTATACTTACAGCTCTGTGAACGCTAAACTATCGAGCGTTAGCGCTACGTCTTGCCACGAAAGTACTGAGCTGCAGCTGGACTGGGTACACGGTTTTGTGAAATAACACATTACAAATTGTCTTGTTTTCGTATTTTTATGTCATATATTTTACTTCGAACAATGTTTGAATAAGTATATTCGTGTGGTTAGAGGTTAATTTTTGACACGAAGCAATATTTTTTCCGAGAGGTTTGAAAAACCAACTTTTGTCAGTAAACCTAAAACTTCATTGCAAAAAATGTAAAGGCCCTCCTGTACTCTGGCAGAAAATTCTCACCTCTTTCAAAAATAAATAATTTTATGTTCCCTCTCATGCTTTCAAGCTGCGGCAGGTTTTTTGTAGAGCTACCCTGAATTCATGATCGAAGTATTTTGTGTACACTGTACTCTGTGTACACTGTATTGTGTGTACACTATTCTGTGTGCATTATTCTGTATACTGTATTCTGGTTAGTGAACTAAGAATCACAACTAAAGTCTCAACGTGACATCCACACCTATTTATAAAGTCGTAGTGTTAATTAATGATGGAGAAAACCATGTGATCCACACCCGTATGTGACTAATTTTCGGAATCAACAATTTTTATTGTTGTATCTTCACTTTGTAGAATTTGGAATAGATTCAAATTATGTTATAATTTTGCAGTTTATCATATTAAAAAAGAATCTAGGTTACAATATGCCATCTTTGCATTGTAATCACTATATTAAGAGATATTATCACGCTTCACTTTTCGTGCTTAGGAGCNTCGTGCTTAGGAGCGAATTTAGAATCACGATCCGAAGTTTGTAACGCGACTTCCACCCGTAATATTTAGATTGTCGTCGCGCAAATCCCAATTAGAAGTTCCATCGCGACTTGCATGTTTGATTTTAAGGCTGTAATTTTACGTATTGAAAAACAGAAAGGTATATATTTTGTATGTGACCGATTTCAGAATAAACAATTGTCTTTCTTTCTTTTTCGTTCTGTATACTCTGTATTTTGCGTAGACTGTATTCTACGTACATTACATTCTACATACACTGAATTCTGCGCATTCTGTATTCTGAATACACTATATTCCGTGTACGCTGTATTCTGTGTACACTATATTCTACATGCACTGTATTTTGTTTATTTATAATGTATTCTAAAAACATTGTACTCTTCATACATTGCATTCCTTGTGTGCTGTATTCTCCATACACTGTATTCTGCGTACGCAACATTCTGCACATTTTTTCGTGACACATTGGCCAGTGAATGAGAAGGAGGGAAGGCCTTGCGATGTTTCTTGTCCAAGCTTTATTTTTCTAAACTCGCCTCTGTTACCAAGTTCGATGTAGATGCATACCACAGAATTTTGTTCATATTTTAAGATTTATCTTCCAACTAATTTTGGAATGATGACTGTCATCAGATTACTACAAAGCTCCAAAGTCGTTATTCACCATTAGGACAATGATGAGTCTCATGTGAAATCCTGCAAATCGCATCATGCAGCTTTGGAATACAGTTTATTAAAAAGAACTGCATCGAACACAAGACAGTACGACACGAACGTTTCCTCATCATCGACTGCCGCAATGGTCTGGCTGCCGCTCTGTGCACCTCCGGCCTTTATTGCGGCAGTAACTTCAACGCACAGAATTCTTTGATTAAAAAAACAATTTTTTTGTAGCATATTGTTAATTTAAGTTCAGTATTTAGTTAACCATTTTTAAAACAGAGATTTTGGCTTCGTTGTCTTAGTTTTAATCGTTATATATGTTTTAAATTTTTCAGTTCTCATTTTACCAGTTTATGTTTTTTTAGCGTCACTGTTGCATTACAAGAGATCTTCACTTTCTATTTCGAAGATTATTATCATACCAAAGAGAGGGTTAACCAACCAGCACATCAAATATCACAGCTGAAGTTTCAACGTAATTTGCATTTGATTTTAGCATTGTATTCTTAGTGAATGAAAACCCGATTGTTACCATACCACGAATGTAGCTTATTTCGGGATAAACGTTTTTTTCTTTTCTTTCATTGTGCATTTCGGTCGGCCAGGTCGCGTTCCAACATCACTGGCATGGTCGCTCTCAGATGGCGCGATGTCACTTCTCAGGAGCGAGTTTGGCGAGGGGGTGAATGTACGGGCTGAGAGACCTCGTGCTACATTTCTGCTGGCTCGGCAGTGGGATAGCCTTTGCTAAATTAAGTCTGAAATACGATTACTCTTCATTTCTAAAACTCGGAAATTTATTTTAATAGGAGGAACAGTCCCTTAATCCGATATATTGCAATGACTTAACTCGGATAAAATATTCTGAGTGTTAAATGATTTTATCTATACAAATATGTAAAAAGTTCTTCGTACATTGAGTTCATCAAACTGAAAATAAATTAACACAATGAAATAATACCTTTGTGAGCAACAATATAGATTGGTTAGCATAGATCCCTCATGATTTTTTTTCTTACTGTAGTACAGCTGTGCGTACAAACTATCCTTGATTTGACAGTTATTGCATTGATAAAAGACTCCTTGAGTTCATTATAAATCTCAGGTTTCTTCCTTCCTTGGTTCGCTCATTTGCTTCTTTTAAAAAGAAAAACACACACGGAACCGACCAGCACTCGGCACAACTGAAATATTCAGCGCTGCACGGGAGCAACGCAGCAGAGCCTCCAGCGTCCTGTCATTTGATGCAACAATCTCAGGGTGCCATTTCTGTCGCAGTTATAACTACAGATACGCTTGCAAAAGTTGAAGATTTGTTCTTAATTTGGCGTCTAAGTGTTTCACTGAAGTAATACTGATAGCACATAGTTAAAGCACTTTTATTCTCTTTCTTTCAATAGTTTCAATTGATCATCGCTTGGATATGCACCAATGCACAGTGTTAGTGTGTGCAGCAACACCTTGGTGTTGTAAGGCACAGGAATTTGTTATTTTCATTTAAATGTTTTATCATCCATGAAATATCAAGACTTGAATTTTCCTAGTGAATCAAGCTTCTTATAGTAAAATAATAATTCATTGTCTAAGCAGGGCTTCTCATTCCGTTACTAATGAAGCAAACGAGTAGGAATTAATTCTAGTTCTTCAATTACTGACCATTTTGGTTCGGATACCCGAAGCTTGCTCTACGTTGCGTAAATTCTTGCGTTTTGGTTATGAATTTGATAATCGTATTTAACCAGGACATAAATAGAAAAATGTTTCCACTGAGCTCTCTATGGTACCTGGAGCAGATTTGTAGACTGTTTAGATACTAGGATAGAAAAATAAATTCTTCTTTTCAATTTTTCTCTAGGAAATGAAAGGACTCATTCTCATATAAATCGTAACTAGAATGCTCGTACCCTCAGTCTTGTTAATTGTTTGAAGTCAATAGGGAATTGTCGAAAAAAACACTAAAAAATGAAGCTGGGGCTTGCATGGAAGTTTCTTCACTAAATAGCTAATATTTCACTTAAAATTAGAAGCTTCGAGAACGTTCGGTTATCTTCCAGAATGGTAGCAGAGCTTCTGGCCTTCAGACAGCATACGCAACAGATCACAATCAGCCGTTGAACTTTTTGTCTATTAAGCCTATAGTATAGTAATTTTTCTGAAAATGTTAATTCATTTTAGTAATGAAGTGATACATACATCATAAAAAATATAAATTCCAAAATTACAAACATGACATGCAGCTGCGCATGAAGGGGAGACACTGCATGTAATAGCTACCAAAGACATCTACTTAATTGCACCAGATTTGTTACGTCGGCTTACGAGGGCTGCGGTATTTGTTACAGGCGGTGGTGAGTGGTGTGCCAGCACCGGAATGAGCAGCTAGTAGTAGACAAGGTTTGACGGTTAGTCCAGGTGCTGTGTCAGTTCATGTCTATGCTATTGATTCTAAATAATTAGCTATAACAATAACGGAAAACTGAAATTTTTAGAATATTTATTGCATCATACGGATAGATTTTGCCGCGTGAAGTGGCCTCTGATTTCAGTGTGAGGAAAATGGATTAGGCAAGAATCACCTCACTTCTGCGTTCTCTTTTCCGTCACCGTTTGCTGAAGCAACACAAGGGTTAAGTAACCTTGGGAATATAATTTCCTTGAATATCTAAATTTGTTACTCGCATTACATCCGACAGATACAAGGTTACCCAGGAGTAAGTGACCCTTTTAATTTGCTAACAAAAGGAAAACTAAGATGGCAAGCATGCTAAAACTTATTATATGAAAAAACATTTCTGTTGTTTATCAATACTAACACTATTTTGAACGTATTGTCCTTTAAATGACGGCCGCGGTTCCTTTGACTACTAAGGTCTCGTTTTTTTTGTCGTTTCCATAACGTTCCTTAGTGTATCAGACGAGAGTTGAGCTACTTGATAAAAACTATTGTTTTCAAGTTCTTGTGAATTTTTCGGTTTTGTTACATAAACTCGTGACTTGAGGTATTCCCTAAAAAATAAAATCGCAAAGGAACGAATTTGGAGACCGAGGGAGCCAAGGGATGATACCCAATCGAGACGCTAATGATTTCGAAAGCACCCTCTTAACAGTATTGTATACGTGGTGTCATGAATAAATTGGTATCAAGATACAAAGATACCAAGTTATATCATAGAAAATTTCTTCTTTCGAATAAAACAAGTTTTAACATCCTAACATTCGTGCTTTTTGTTTTATTAGCAAGTTAAAAGAGTTATTTACTTCTGGGGCACCCTGGATAAGCTTTGAGCAATATATCGAAACATACATCGTGAGCTTTTTAACTGAAGTGCATACGTTGCTGAGCGTGATTTTTGGGCAGAGTTTATTTCGCGCTAATTACTCATTCCACTTGATATTTATTTAGATAGAAATGCTGATGCTTAATGACAAAAGGTATAGACATCAATTCAAGTAATAAACAATCCTCTCTGACAAGATATCAGACTGCAGTCGTATATTCCTAGCTTAAAAAGAATGCATCATTACACGGCTATTTTAATAACGCTCGTAAAGTATTGAAAGTTAACCCCCACAGCGATACCAAAGCTCGAAAAGGAGCTGCAAATTATATTACCTAATGGGAATAAAATTTTAATTTGAAACTTGACCCTGTTGTCAAAGATGAACTCGATTAACCAGCCCCGGAGTAAGACGTGGTAACTGCAACAGTGCCTGTAAGAGAATGATGTGTGGAGCAACACTCCCGAGATAATTGTCGCACCTGAGCCCCTCTCACACAGTCCCGCCACCGCCCACTACGGGGGGGGGGGTGTCAGAGTTTAATTCTCTAAATCACAGTTTGATAAATACATGGTACATTTCTTCGGATAAAGGGAAAAGGATAATAATCAAATATATCTATCTAGATGCTTCCTGATGACTTAATTTTAATGCTAAAAAAAGAGTAATATCGTTTGTGCACTGGTGTGTTGAAGCAATTATTTCATTTTATAATTTCACTAACTTTACAAGCTATAATGCGGTTAAATTTCCTCATTTCACTAAAAAATTGTACTGGTCATGTGCAGAGTGCTCAGAATGACAAAGCGCATTTTTAAGAATCCTGTTTTTTTTTTGTATCGCAGATTTCGACCCCAAACAGCTATTACATGTGTACATACCTCCGAGAACGCGTGTTGCTATCACATATTCCAACGAGGGGATGTGAAATTTATAAATGTGTATCCACCACATACACGGATACACGCAGATAGTTAATACGTATGACGTGTACCATTTAGCAGATACGTGATGCAAAAGTGCACGGCAACTTTCTTGGTGGAATTCTGTAAATTTGACAGACACACAGCGTTTGTATCTATTTCCATTCTTTTACCGCGACTTTTCTCATAAATTGATGATAATTTCACTTTTATCATTTCTGTTAGCCGCAATATAAATAGAAATATTTATATATATATATATATACATATGCGGTGAGCTACAAAAAAGTTTCTTTTTTGTTCAAATACTTATAACTCCGTAACAAATGGCCGTAGAAACTTCTATATTGTCTGATTTTTGTGACGAGACGCAAGGTTCGTCAAGGTTTGAGAGGTCGAGTCATGCCTCTCGCATGCATGTATGAGTGCACCGATTGACCTACAGAAGAAGGGGACAAAAAACACGCAGTTTAAAAATCAAAAACATTCACTTTTGTAATAATGTCACGGGATATTCAAATTTACAAAAATACACGGAGAGCACAGACACAGGTTAAGGACGAAAAGTTCTGATCAAAAAGGTACGTGTAAAAACATGGAAAAATCGCGTGCTTGGTCAACATAAACGAATCTCGAGAGAATAATAATGAACATAACAAATTACAATAATTAAATTTGGTATTCGGTAATCGAAAATTGAAATACTTGGACGCAAACAAACTGCAATCCTTGTTGGATAATTCAAATCACCAAACCTCGTTGACACCCAATTTCGACTAATAAGTCCCTACTTTTCCACTTAATATCACATAAAATTTCAACTGATTATCACACCACTTTGCTTCAGATGCCGAGCCCGCGCAAATGTATCTTAACGTTGTCGTCCAACCTAAGCCACGGCTAAGCCGATTTAGAACAGGTCGATTGAATAAGGGAGCGGTTATCTATTTCAGGCACAAGTCCATTATCGAGCCTAAAATTCTAAATAACCCATACACACCTAGTTAATTATATGATGCCATGATAATGTTCATTTCATAATTTCAGACAATTGAAGAAAGAAAACTAGTTGAGCATTAGTCTGCGGTCTTGCCAAAATCCAAATAAATTCAAATATATCACAACACAAGAATTAGGACAATCGGTTGAGAAAAATGCTGACTATAAAGTTAGAGCTCTCCGTGCCAAACTTGGTCGAAAAATTGCTCTAATATTTTATAAATTCCCGTCATCGTTGAATGCTCATCCACTGATTTTTTATATTAAGCAGTATTCATTCACATTCTCCATTCGTTGCGATTCGAGTTTCTCCACCGCGTATATCCCTTCAATTTTTCTTCCTTTAATTCTTAATTGATGGCGGTAATTTGATGAACAAGCACCGCATGTTATCAGACTACTATCCAAACATTTCTAAAAATCATTACGATAGTCGAATAAAAATTTTAAATGTGCCTACCCAGCTTCATTTAAATTGATAATAATCATCCTAATTATTCAAT
>VOMN01096048.1:0-12630 GCA_014899125.1 Orchestia grillus
GGAATTGGGGTTTAAATTAGGGGAATGAAAAACATGTATATATATATATATATATATGCTCAAGAAAATGTACATTTTTGATTTTTCCCTATAGAACAATACAATTTTGTGGCATATCAAGTAGTATTGCATTTGACTCATTGGAATAATTTTAACAAATATTTGTATATTATAGACTAATTGGCTTGAAGATGATGTTAGAAACATCGAAACGTCACAATTTTAAACTTATTGACTTCGAGGTGTTTTGTTTAGCTTTTGACTCACGTTGAGTATTTTAGTATGAATACGAATACTCCTATAGGAGTGTTTTCAGTACTCCTTTCGCCCTAGGAGCTTGGAAAATAAAGGTTGGTTGAAAAGTTACAAAGATCGTGGCTGTTCAAGGTGGGAATGAGGTTAGTATCAAATTTAACCCTCAGGAAAGATCGTAGAGTCATGTAGAGAATTACTCCTACTTTTTTGATGCTAGTTGTGACTACGCTTTCCCATATTAAAAGTGATGTATTATATTTGGAATAGGGTGGGGCATGAAGAATAATTTCGAGTCAATGAGCAGGTAGGCCACTAGACACAGCGTGTAGCACACCTCGTGCTTTACTCAGGCCATCACTGGCAAAATCTACACGTTCTGCGAAAGCCAATTTATAGTCAGTAATTAAATTAGGGTATCTTTGTTTCTTAACTCATTCAAGGGCAATCCCATGAAATATTAGCTCTTTCAAGACAGGCACGAGTTTAGCTGTAATGATACGAGGACGAGTTAGTTTAGCCTACGTGAGCAGCCGGCTTATCCGCCTTCAACAAGACTGCTAACGTGTCAGCAAACACCGCGATGATGGTGCACGCTTCCTCAAATGGATCTCTTGTTACGTAAAATACAGCATTTTCAGTGAATAAGATGCAATTTTCAGTAGTTATAAGTGTGATATTGTTAATGTGAATATTAAAACGAGTCCTGGGGCACACCGACGGAAATAGGGCGTAAATAGAATTTAAGAAATTGCTTTTAAAAACCTGCAATTCCGTAGCTCAGGAGTTAACATGCAATACTGTGCATGCTTTGACGCGCTCTTCGCTTTTTTTCAGAGGAATCACGTGCCCAGTGAGCATGAACAAATAATTACGACGGACATGAGATTCAATCAATTTTGTGTTTGGCTTTACATTAGAAAACTTTATGTATTCCAGTGGAGCAGAATAAAAATGTTTCTTTTTAATGGATAAAAACATGTTACATAAATCACCGGATTGTTCTAATGTTTAGCAAGATTGCATTTTATTATTTATTCATTATCGCGAAATGAATCGGTTCCCTTCAACTAAGCTGTCATATCCAGCCTGTGTTATGAATTGCAAGCTAAGCAAATTTTTTCATTAGATTGAGCAAGTGATTCTTACTATAATTTATTGTAAGGCAGGATTTTATTAGGTTATACCAATATGTGATGTAAGTATACTTTATACGAGTATCTAACGTTTATGACAACTCAATTGAAAAAGTTACACTTTAGTAGGTAAAATATGAATATGTGAGTTAATTTACAGAGGAACTTCTTTTATCTTCTGCTCATTTAACGCTCTCACCGCTACATATCACCAACTCTAAATTAAGAGCTTGCTTCCAGAAAGCTGTAGACACAACTACTCAAAATCCCGTGAAATTTGCAGTCATAATTCCTTCAGCGAAATGATTTACAACTGTTCTTCCACTCCTGAAGGACTCATTATTTCGCATCACGAGAAAACGTGCACAGCGTCTACGGAGCTAGGCGTGATTTAATACTTATATTTCGCTCGCCAAGTCTCGCCTGAGAACTCACACCGCCGCTGGAAACAACCCGCACAAGACGCTTCGTATCCTGTGTGCTGAGTAGCAACGCGCTCTGCCGCTCGACTGCAGCTTTGGTGCGTGGTATTAGGTGCTGCCCTTGAAAAGTTAGCTTCGAAGTTTGTTGTAAAGTTGTGGTGTGTTGTATTTGGCCATGCTGGAAGGAATTACTTAGTGTTTCAATGGTGGAGTGGAGTACTTTTTGACTTTTTGATCTATGGTTTTGTTTACAATGGGTCAATAAGTATTCGTAACCTACCAAATAATTTACATTTTTCGCTGTAAAACACATTTAACCTTGTGAAAACCTTGACAAGATCGAACACATTAGGTAATGAATAGTGAAAAATAATTTATTTGAAAATGTTCAAACGACAATAAAAATATCAAAACAGGGTGGCAAAAAAGTATTTAACTGTTTTGTAATCCTAGAGTGACTCAATTCAGCACCGCCAGCATGTTAGAATGAACAAATTTTGTTTTTATTTTTTCTAGAAAATTCCAAAACAGTCTACGTATCCTAGAAGGGTACATTGACCGTTTTAGTTTCCAGCGAGGTAACAGACTCTGCCTAAGTAACAACTCTCAGAATTCTCACGATGCGAAAATTCGAGGAACACATTATTCAAGTGAGGAGTATGGTTTTAACGGAACACAGGGCTGGCACCGGTTACTGGAAACTGCTCAGTTTTTTTTTATTCTGATTAACCCTGTACTGGCCACTATAAAGATATGAAAATCTGAAGGGATTGTGGTCAATAAAGCAACACCGGGACATCAATATCCGTTAAAAATATCAATAGTATAAATTTTAAAATTCATATTAAAATATGGAGACGAAAAATGAATGCAAATATACATACATCTGAAAACGAATTAACCCGTTTCCATCGATGATACCCTTTTGCAAGGAATAAAATGATCCACCGGTGGGTCACATTGCACGAAACGTGTTAATACATATATATATATTTATGTATATATAGCTAAATAAAATGTGAAAGTATACAATGTAGCTAAATTGTTAATAGTCATTGTTTCCTACATAAGTATATAATTTGTACCCTGAATAACCTAAGAAAATTAAATTGTAGGGAAATTGAACCTAATGTATATTAATACCAATTTGTATTTTTAAATCAAACTATTCAGAGAGTAATTTTTTCACGAGATCAAATGAAAAGTAATGTTTTTCATACGAAATCCGAAAACACAAGCTGCAAATCAATAATATTCTAGATCTAACTTCTGTCATTTACCGACCTAAGGAGCTTCCTCGAGGGCACTTTTGTTCTCTCAATTGAATTTTTGGTGACTCTTTCGCGGGGATAATTAATCGAGGCCAGAATTATTATTTAAAAATAAAGTATGAATCAGTCAGTGACTATTTGGTCGAAAGAAGTAAAGGCTTTTCCTTTCTTTGTAAAAAGTGCAAATCACAGAGGAGTTCATTTTGGTCTTTAAAGTAACATGGTATTGGTTTTTATAAATAAATGTTGCTAGATGCTGACTATGACCCTGACGCTAGAATAAGAAAGCCCATCAATTCGCTTTTTTTTCTTCCTTATACGAGTATTCCCCTAGAGAGTAAGCTTTCAAACTTTCAAATACTTTCTTTTGCACTTATTTTTAACCTATATTTTTTTTTTATTTTCTATTCATTCTATTTAATTTAGCACTTTTTTCTTGTCTCTTTCATTGTAACTTTTTCTTATCCCTCGACTACATGTTTCGTATCGCGAGCCTTTAGAATGAATTACGGAGAACTGATATTCCCAATTTAAATCTAGGACACTCCTCTATAACAGTGCAAAGTAGATTTTCTACAAGGAAATGGCAATGCAATAAGCCGTACGCGCATTGAAGCATCAAATTCTACACCGTACGAGCCCCATACCTGACATGGTGAATCGCTTATATTCTAAGTTTTTAATAACGTTTTTATAGAAGAAAAACATGTTAATTTACAGTGTTTTCCGACATTTCAACGGATGGCAGTGTCTAAACGAATTGTCATTTGTGGGCATTTACTTTTAAGGACTAACACGAGCTCCCGAACACTACAGTATGAACAGAAGTCGCCACCGTCTTTCGGCAACTCAGTTCTTTCATCGATAAATTCTATTTCAATTCAGCAGCCTTCTGTCCGTTTGATCACGCAGCTCCTTGAGAGGAATGAGGGAGCTCAGAGTGAGAAGCAAACACTTCTGTCTCAAATTCTCTATCAAAAACTTGGGATAAATTCGTTCGACGTTGACCGTGAGTTCTCGAAAAGAATTAAGACTTCTCTGACGATCGTTTTAACTTGGATATTTTTAATGTAATATCATCCCAAACAAAGAGCTTTTGTCTGACAATGGTAGCGAAAAGCCACGTCGCACACGGTTCTTTGAGGAAAATGGGCAACGACGTATCCGTAATTTGTGCATACAACGTTTAGGGAAAGGGTGAGAAAAAGAGAGAGACTGAGAAAAATGAAGCGAGTAATGCTCTTTGCTTAGGTTTGAAAAGCTTAAGAACTGTTATTCCCCTTCTTAGCATCTAACCGGAATATACTAAAAACAATGTATTAAAAGGCATTCAAAGACGATATATCGAGTTTGCAAAATTACTGACCCTACCCTAATGTGACCGAGTCGGTTTGGGAAAATATATTTTCCAGTTATTTTAACTCTTGAAATTGTAAAATTAAACGGCGTTTAACTTTATTACGTGGTTTCTCAAACGAGATATACGAGTGTAATCGGGGCAGTTGGTGTTACACGAAAACAATCTTAAAAAGAAAGAGAACAAGTATCATCTTACCTGCACTCCTGCGGGCGGAAGGTTGATTTAGCGATACGTTTCGTTTCCCGCGTGATATTATGTGAATAGAATACTGAGATATTTCGCACAAGACAGTATAGATTGCTGAAATTATGTGATATTATGTGAATAGTATACTGAGATATTTAGCACTGGACAGTATAGTTTGCTGAAATTATGTGATATTATGTGAATAGTATACTGAGATACTTAGTACAAGACAGTATAGATTGCTGATATTAATTCCACGACAGACCACCAAGAAGCCCCGCTCATTTCAGGATCATTAGTCAGGAGAACAGCAGAGGAAGGTCGCGTCTTCGAGACTTGCTGACGACGACAAAGATGATGAAGCTGCTCTACTAGCTTGAGATTGGCTTTGGGAATGACGTGTGTGCATGAGACAGCGCATGAATCCCATGTATGCATGATGCAACGCTGAGTCCTCTCGAATGATTTGCCAAAAAGAATTTTTATTTGCTAATTGAGATCGACCCTGAATAAAACGGACAAACTCACATTGTTTTAAAGTCGGAATTTTTCTAATCTTATGAATAATTGGCTTTTTCATGGATGTTTTTTTACTGGTAATATAAAAATTTGTAATATGTTTCAGACACCGGAGATGAGTGAAAAGCAACTCGAAAGCTTTTATTTTTATTTAATTTACGTATAGCCCACACTGAAAGACGATTTTACCTGCCCCCCTCCCCTCTCCTTCCCTGATAATACTACATACTTTTCAATCGAATAGTCATCTCTCATGAGCTTCTCTACACTGTCCTTAAACTTGCATTTAATGTGAGTGTTTGCTCATCGTATCAAGGCCACATTCCTATAAAGCCTCATTGCTTTGGGACGGAGGGCAGGACAAACAGCCCTTGGAACCCTAATCATTTCGATGTAGTGTTTGTTCTGCACTTAGTTCTTTCCTGCCCAGACGGAATATTTGATCTTCAGTTTTATCTTCGAATTTTTTGAGAAAAGGAATAAGTTGGGACTTATTCCCAGGTTCTCTTTGGTGGACAGTAACTGAGAGGTCACTGATGCTTGGGGCTCGAGGTAGTGAAATACGTGGAATGTTTTGCGTAGATTATCTCTATAACAAGCGTTTTTTTATTAGTTGTTCCCATAGAATGACACTTATTACGTACATGTGTTTGATATACTCTATTATTGCTTACTTAGTTTAAAAGCTACCAAGTTTGAGGCAGACGGATATTTATTTATTAATTCATCCCCATTATTGCAATTAAAATAATCGCATCCCTGATTCCAATAGTTAATCGAATATAAATCTATGTGAGATACACTCGATTAACTCTAACCTAGAAAAGTACACATCAAAACCTAAATGACAGAACACCGTTCGATGTTGTAATGAAGATATCATGAGGAAATTTTGCCTCCCTAACAAAACATCAGTGCACATCAAATGACGATCATGTGCCCGAATGCCTTAACATGAATACCTCAATATGACCACCTGTAGGTAAAGAATTACTTAACTGCCCTTAGATAAATGTCACAGGTGTGGTACCCAGAGATGCATTCGGTGAGGCCACGGCCCCCGCTGCTGCAGAGCTCAGGCCACCCTCTCCTCCCGTGCGTCGTGTGCTGCGCTCCCCCAGAGCGGGTCGTCCACAACCTGCGTTGGAGGGCGCACGCGCGGAGTGTTACGCCTCGCGAAATGATTTTGGAGCTGTTACCAAATGTCGTAATAGTAAGTACAATAAAATCGAATGGCAAACAAATACATGCATCGTTGTTATCTCTCATAAGCACTGGAAATAAATCATATGGAATTAAATGAACCGTTAATGAGAGGTCAAATTGTAGTAATACATCCTGTAGATCCTCGTGTTTATGGCACTTTCGCGTGTCGGCGCACGCTCGTACCTCCATACCCGCCTGTGGGCAGCTGGATGTTTTCTGTACGTGTTTCTGATTCGACTGCACCGATCAAAGCTCCGGTGTCGAACTCGTAAAAAAATTATTACAAATGAGGGTGGAATTTCAATGCTAGTCGAACATTCGGTGAGATTAACATGACAAATTTGGAGTGCTTAAAATGCTTGTCATCTACACGCGTAGGTTGAACAAAATCCTGGTGTTATGATGTATTAGCTTTATACGTCGCATACAGAAAATATTTGACAAACTGCAGTTGCTGAGTAGAACTTAATTAATTATGCACCTTTCAATCAAAAGTTATAATTTACTATCAACCCACACAAATACGGCCGGTAAGTTAGACGTGTTGAGCCCACGAATTTTGCTGGCCTTATTTTCCGTATTTTTGCCGCGCGCTAATTAGAACATTGTTAATTTAATCTTGGCTGCACCGTGTAAATAATATGGGCCGAACGGGCCCATCACCTACATTAATTACTCGCTGATGACCACGATTGATCAGATTCCCTTCCTTATGGGACATAAAAACCGTGTGTAATTACACATAAGCCCGTCTATACTGGTCGGGGTAGTCGACTTACATGTAGGCGAGGCTGATTACCAGACCCGACACTGTTTCTAGTTAGTTCTTCAACCTGAAATGTAAGCTATGGTCATATTCTTTTGAATAAATTATTAGCTTTCTCGCTCTTGCAGTGCTCAATTGAAATTCTAACAAGAGTAATCTACTTCCAAGGTATATTTTTTCGTGAATAGTTATTTTTTTCAATTGATGTGACCAACATTGATTGACAACTCTTTACTCAAAAGTAAACTGTCTGAGTAATGGAAATCAAGAAGTTTTGATCAGCAGCTAAACGCTTGAATACTTCAGCTTTCGCATGTAGGAATAGCGACCTACGGTCGTAGATGTAATGATTTTGAATTTTATTTTATTTATTGAAGGTGGCACAAAAGAATAGTCCTGCCAATAAAATAATTACTACCTAAATTGTCTCACCAGCATTCACCGTGTTGCGTTCGAGGAAGACGAGCAAACTTCCATGGTTTTAATTGGCTAAAGTTGGCAATTTGACGCAAAACATTTACGATGAGAAGCTACGTGGAACGCGCTGCATGACTCAAGTGGGAGTTTGCTATTCAGGTCTCTCACTGAGAAAAAATTCACGAGTATGGGATCTATGTATTTTTGCGTATTTTTCATTGGACCAACTCACATTATTTTAGCAAGATCCACTTTTAAGTTCTGGTATTCATATATGCTACGATAGAGTCAAGTAGAATTATAATTAGTACAATAACAATATGATGATATATGCATTCAGTTTAGGATAAAAAAAGTCATTTGAGTCCTGGTCACTTTTGGGAATTGATTGAAATGTTATATTGGTTCGGGTCCCAGAATTATTTCATTGAATTCGCGTTACAGCGGGGTCCTAATTTCATATTTTAGTTCACTTTAAGATCATTTACAATTCAGGTTACAAATTTTTATTCAAGTCTCAAATTAAATTAATTAATTAATTTACATATGCTAACCGTGAGATTACATATGTTAACCGCTTCATTCCTCGAGTCGTGGAAATTGTCGAGAAAATCCCGCGCTGTTAACTGATGGAGCTCCTCATCACCGCAGAAACACTAACGGCGGCAGCTCGGTATTCCCTTGAATTATTTGTTA
The DNA here is from genome assembly GCA_014899125.1 of Orchestia grillus. Lineage (NCBI taxonomy): Eukaryota > Metazoa > Arthropoda > Malacostraca > Amphipoda > Talitridae > Orchestia > Orchestia grillus. The sequence goes on from VOMN01096048.1 coordinate 8,232, forward strand.
TTTTTCAGGTGCCACACGGAAAAAATACTTTGGCCGTTGACGACGCTCCATTTGGTGTGTTTTCGAACAATATTTAAAGAGGAGAAATTTCGAGAGTACTTTTAGAGTAGAGTGGAAGTTTCATTCGCGCGAATGGCAGACTCATGAAGAAATTTAGATGAGAAGTAACCGGGCATCAGCGAACTCGTAAAATTTGTGCTAAATTTAATTACTGAGAAGAAATGCACGAATTAGACGGCTCACGTTCAGCATTACTGAATGCTAAAAATTAAAACCTACTTGCAACTCCGAACGCCCTTCACGTTGGAAAAACATGAGTGCAGAGCTCGAGAATGTGCCGAGGACTTCAAAGCTGAGTTGCTGGATCAAAGAGCTGCCATCTCACAGCGACCTGAAATGGTCTTGCTTAGCCTCCGCTGGGCTGCCTGAGCGTGCACGCTGAGGTGCACACGGTCTCTGCTTACGGCTTTTGCGTGTGACGACTGCTGACGGTCCCTGCTTTCGTCTTATGGTTGTGACGACTGCTGACGGTCCCTGCTTTCGTCTTAAGGTTGTGACGACTGCTGACGGTCCCTGCTTACGTCTCATGCGTGTGATGACTGCTGACGGCCCCTGCTTGCGTCACGTCTTATGTTTGTGACGACTGCTGATGGTGTCTGTTTACGTCTTATGGGTGCAATCATTTGTCACGGTTTATATTCACACACCCAAACACTGCTTACCAACACCACTCTCGGCTTACACCAGCATTACTGTCGATATGTACACACTCACATAAGCTGCAGCTCTCACGATCACCACTCGAGATCCGTTCTTTGGATCACATGCACATAGAAAAGTTAATTTCGATCTTTAGATAAGGTCACTCAGTACGACTTATGTTTCTTTACTTAGAGTTTTTACTTACGACAGCTCCTTACGATCTTTCCTCGCAATAACTACTTGCGATCTCCGCTAAAAGTAGAATCCCGATCTCTACTTAGGATAACTGCTTACCATTCCTGCTTACGAGCTCAACTGTGCCCGCGTTTCCAAAAGTCTTCCTAGATATACGACAGAGGCTGAAGTAAATCTTTTCCCAAGGCTCCGGAAAGGGATCCATAAAAATGAGCTCATAACCTTCTCTTCCAGCAGCATTTCCGATCACTGGAAGCTCTCACTTAAATATCGAGGGTCAAAGTTGCGTGAGTGAGGGCAACTTGGAAGCAGCCTTCAATTACGTTCGATTGTTACGAACTCTTTTAAGATTATTCAATATAAGTACCTCGGAGGAAATCTTTCTCAAAAATGGAAGGGCTTTTACCCTTTTCCTCATGAAAATTCACCAATTTCCTGAACAGAGCTGCGCTTGTCTCATATTTACGCAAAGTGGTCATTGTTTAAAAGACTTTAGTAGTCTGAGGGTTTATATTTTACAGCCTAGACGGGAATAATAACAATCGCTCAAAATGAGGGGGTTCTTTGAACCGAAATGGAAACTATTCTTGTGTAAGTACGATACTCGTTTGGAGTACTATAGAATTTAAATCATGAATGTGTTTCTGCTGCATTTTCGATGTGGCCCAGTATTTATCAGCGTGGCTTCATCACACTGTCGTAATTGAAATGTAGAAGCACACTACTGCACGTATTAAGAAATTTTGAGCAACGATTTGGATTTGCAGTTAAATTCTGTGATCCACGGTCCGCAAGCAGCAGTTTTTGTTTTTTCAAGAAGGATTCAATTCAAGTGTTGTTTTATACGAATAACTTAGGGGGAGTAAAATATAATGGAATCCTTTTAATTGATTGTGTTGGTTACATGATTATATTTGCATTTCGGTATAGGTTAAAATAATAAAACTTTATTTAAGACATTAAATGGTATAAAAATAGGCAATGATGATCCCAAATAAAAGTAATAAGAAAGGTGCAATGTTCTTGACTTACCCTGCGTATGGCTGCTCCTATCAAATTTTTCGTTAACGTTTAGAGTATAGTTAAAAAACTTTTCGCCATGGAAGTGCATCTGGCTTTGGGTCTTGACAATATCCTTGAAAATGCATGAAAAAATGTTATTACATTCGAGAAGATAAAGTATCCCGTAATGGGTGCAGCATTTGAATAGAATTCCTTCCCAATAGGAATACATTGTGTTGTTGTTAATTGCTCCATGACAGCCCGCACACGCGTAACCTAAAAAACTAGACGAACACTCGGTGTTCGCAGTGGGGGGGAATATCTCACAAGGTTAAGGCATATGCCTGCAAACTCCAAAGCATAAAAGTATCGTCCAATTCAAAGTTAGCGTTCTCCATGGAGCACACCATGGTTCAAAAGCTGCATGGGGAGGCAATTATCAAACAAGCTCTTGCGGAACGTTCTTCATTGACGCTTGTGACCAACAATGCTTGCAAATGCCCAGCACAATTGAGAAATGTCTTCGCAAGACGTCCCTCTGATACCCTGCCTACGCTGGCCCTTCCCCTGTTATCCTGCTTACGCTGAGCATTCTTCCGGTTATCCTGCTTACGCTGGGTATTCCTCCGGTTATCCTGCTTACGCTGGGCAGTCCTCCGGTTATCCTGCTTACTCTGGGCATTTCCTCCCTTATCATGTACACGCTGGGCATTCCCTTTGTCATCTTGTATACGCTGGGCATTCTCTCCGTTATCCTGCATACTATGGAAAAGCTTGCGCTGGGGATCCCCAACTTCTATCCTGACTACGCTTGGCCTTCTCTTAGTATCCTGCCTGTGTTGGGCTTCTGGGCCCCCGGAAATCCTGCTCGTATTGGAGATCTCTACTGGTGTTGTACGTTTCCTTAGCGCCTTCCTCATATCCTGCCTAGGCTTAGGGTTTCCTGTTATCCTGCCCACGGTTAGCGTCTTCCTGGTATCCTGCCAACGCTTAGCGAATTCCTGGTATCCTGCCTACACTTAGCACCTTTATGGTATCCTGCTTACGGTTAGCGCCATCCTGGTATCCTGCCTACAGTTAGCGCCTTCCTGGTATCCTGCCTACGGTTAGCGCCCTCCTGGTATCCTGCCTACGGTTAGTGCCTTCCTGGTATCTTGCCTATGGAATTTTCAATTTTTCCACCGATTGGAAACCGGTATAATTTGTTTGGTACAGCTTGTCAGAGGAAAATTGGAAATGTACGATATACATTGAACCCCCCAGTGTTGAGAATAGTAATCGTTAGATAAAAGTCTGTTAGAAACCTAGTGCGTTCAGTATCCCTCGTGAGCATGGTATTAACAATACTACATATGCAGGATAGGCCTGGACCTTGGTAGGTTTTCCGCTTTATTTCTCGCCTTAACCGATGATATATTTTACGTGCATAGTGCTGAACAGAGCTAAATTCAGTTTCGAGTTTTGTCAGCAAAATTACACTCGAACCGAAAATTGCGATCCTTAAGAAAAGAAGCGCAGAGGCCCCCCAAGTTCCATTTACCACGAAAGTTTCACCATTTACACTGCAGCTGTTACACAGATAATAACAGCTGTGTCTGCTGAAGCCATTCGCTGGAGTTTAGATTAACAACTTCTACGCCGAGGATAAAACTAAAACTTACGTAATAAGATAGAGCTCTGTATTTAAGCGACCTCGAAACTCTCCAGGACCCTCGGCGTGGCTGCCAGCCAAGGCAGGGGCAGGCCGCAGCCGAGCTTAACTTTTCACCTTAAGTATGCGCGTAAACGTTCTCTTTTGACCGAATTTTGCTAAGCTTGCGTGAATCCTTTTTATCTGACTAGAATTGTTAGGCAGATTTGGTTTTGGTCCCTGAGAAGCGAGGTCGACAGGGTTCAGAGACACACTGCATGAGGCGTGCATGTTGTAGCCATGAGTCACGCGCTGGTTTGGTAAAGAAAAACCAAGTTCTTATTTTGTTAAAATTATTGACCTGCGTTTTTCTTATCTACGTTAACATAACCAACAAGTTTAGCTTTCAAAATACAATTTGATCAAATTTGGGGATGTTTCGCTTCAATTATTTCACACCCAGACCAGTTTGTACAGAATGAATTAGCTAAAGTAGTGAAACAACACGATTGTGAAGGGCACCTCAGATATTTCATGGACACCAGATTAACAGGTACTAGATGTTAGAATGCGGCCCTTACACTGAAAGAGAAAACTTAATCCTTTTGGATGAAACCTCCATGAGGGTTGTCAGGTGCTGGATTAAATGGGCGAAAAAAGCGGATCCAGTTTCGAAGCTCCACTCAACACTTTCATTGGTTTCATTCAGCATCGATGACCTCTAAAATAACCACAGAATCCCTAGAATTATTTCAGCGAGTGTGTGTGTGTTGCCTGTGGGGCGTTCCAAGGCTGAGGAAGTTACGCAGGTCATGAAACTAGATCAGGCTATGAAAAAAGAAAATAGTAATCTATACAATAGGGGGAAAA
>VOMN01096054.1:0-11035 GCA_014899125.1 Orchestia grillus
AGATCGCCGACCCCTGACGAATGACGCACGCTGCGGGCGGCTCAGCATTGCCGTCAGTAATTTGTTTGGAAGCTCGCTGGTTTACGTCATCGTTAATATACTGTAGAGCATTAAACGATAGCACTGAAAATGTCATTTTTTATACGGTAAATTTTAAACTTAGGCGTCAAATACATGTGCGCTTTGATTTCGTTTTGATTTCGTCGGGTTTTCAACACCTGTACGTACGTCTTGAACAAATGAAATAGTTCAAAATAGTTCAGTTCTCGTGGGATACTCAGGGTTTGCTAGAAATGCAACATTCGTTAACATTTTTTGGTTTCCAAAATGATTACATAACATGCACACCTGCAATTTCAAGTAAGGAGAATACGGTGATGAACGGATGAATTTTTACTCATAGAAATATGATAATATCTAGAAAAATAGAAAATTCTGGACAGTCGTTCAACCACAACGGCTCAAAGGGAAAGTCAGGGATATGCGATTCATATTTTTACAGTAAATAAATATAATAAAATACGAAAAGCCTGAAGACAGCTTATTCGTATTATTTCCGGCAGTGAAAATTGAAATGCTTTTCAAAGCCATATAATAGCAAATTAAATCTAGGATTTTAATTTTTTTGAGTGAGAATAATTTTGCCATGCCTAGTACGCCGGAATTCATGACCATGAGTCGTAACCCACGAACGTTTGTACTGAATCCGCGGTGTCTCCAGCGAATTAAGCACCACAGTCCTGCGAGTCTCGCACAACAGGTCGCTGTGCAATAGAACAATCAGGTTCCTGTTGCACGGCGTCTCGGAAAATAGCTCGCTGTGCAATAGAACAATCAGGTTCCTGTTGCACAGCGTCTCGCGCAATAGCTCGCTGTGCAACAGAACAATCGGTGTCGTGCTGCACAGCGAGTCTGGCCCAACAGCTCGCTGTGCAACAGAACAATCGGTGTCGTGCTGCACAGCGAGTCTGGCACAACAGCTCGTTGTGCAACAGAACAATCGGTGTCGTGCTGCACAGCGAGTCTGGCCCAACAGCTCGTTGTGCAACAGAACAATCGGTGTCGTGCTGCACAGCGAGTCTGGCACAACAGCTCGTTGTGCAACAGAACAATCGGTGTCGTGCTGCACAGCGAGTCTGGCACAACAGCTCGTTGTGCAACAGAACAATCGGTGTCGTGCTGCACAGCGAGTCTGGCCCAACAGCTCGTTGTGCAACAGAACAATCGGTGTCGTGCTGCACAGCGAGTCTGGCCCAACAGCTCGTTGTGCAACAGAACAAACGGTGTCCAGTAGCCATCTCTGAACACTCGGTCGCCACGATGAGAGCTCACTCTGAGGAGATCATGTGAATGGAATGGAGTCAGCGAGGAATAAAGTGAATCTGAATAACATTGCTGTTGTTTGTTTAGCATTTTTATTTCCAGGACTTGAATGCCTAGTTCGAAACTCAAACTCTCATTCAGCTTACTAAATGAGTGTACACCATAAAAGGAAGAAGAAGAAAAATTCATTTCGTTTTGTATTTTGAAGTTACATCAACAAAGAAGTGATCAAAAAGTCAATAATTCAAATTATATTGGCTTACTCACCGCATATATATTTCGAGCATATATATTGTACATAACGCGTGGTACACGCTACTCTGTATAGATTATATATATTATGCGTCCAGTGTGTATTATATGATACACTCTTATAACGGTCCTGTGCTGATTTCATGCATATTGAATCTAGTGCTAACTATGTACAGCCTACGAGTGAAATTCTAGACTATTTTTCATTATTACTGCAGTGCGTTTTTATACCACCTGTGCATAAAAGCTTACGACTATTTTGTACAACCTACTCGTAAAATTTTGGTGTTTATTATGCACGATCTACAGGTAAAAATTTTTTGCTTATCAGACACAACCTACGCATAAATGTCTATCGTACATCATGTACGATCAATCCATGAATGCTTAAGGAGTATTAGGTACCACCTACGCATGAGAGTCCAGTTTGTATTATGTACTACCTACGCAGGAAAGTTCAGCCTGTATTATGTACCACCTACGCAGGAAAGTTCAGCCTGTATTATGTACCACCTACGCAGGAAAGTTCAGCCTGTATTACGTACCACCTACGCAGGAAAGTCCAGCCTGTATTATGTATCACCTATCCCTTAAAGTTCAGTGCGTGTGCACTGAACTTTAACACGCACAACGCTCCAGCCCCTCGACACTGCGGCTCACGGCACCATACGGGGGCCGAGCGCGCAGCATTGCTAAGTCAGAGCCAGGGATTATAGTGATAAGGACATCCAGAATCGCTGCCGGCCAATATTTCCGGACAAACACGAGCCAGCAAGCGCTGGGACCGCAATCTTAGATCAATGTTGACTTCCTCCCTGCAGTCTCGCACCTGTTTGCTGCCAGCCCCGGCCGACTACTAAGTGTACCTAGTGATAAATTTTCCTGATATCACTCTAAGGTACCGATGAGAAGACATCACCGGGGAAATTCAACACGTAAGCGTCAAAAGAGTAATTTATACGGACTAGTTCGATTCGATTGAAAGTGGGTCAATTACTTTACAAGCGTATATTCAATCAATTTACTTTTTGCACCTTTCCAGTTACTCTCAGGTTAAAGGAGAGTAGAAAGAAATGATGAAAATTAAGGGAATTTATAGCGATCAAGATTATTCCTCAAATTGAAGCTTTATGCTGTGATGTAGAGTCATGCGCTTACACGACTTCCTTTAACGGTTTAACCAGAGAGCTGTTTGGATCACCTTCCAAAAAAGTTACTTCGCTTTCAACGTTCAATACAGCCCAATTTGTACAAGAAGCTCATATCAGTTATTTAGCACGGATCGTTTGGATTTGTCAATGGTTTTCAACACAAAACTCAATTGCTGAACACACGCCTAGTTGCAGCTGTTCACAAGCAATAGAGGCCGCGGCACACCAATCATCGACTGGAATAATTCGATTAGAAAATATTTCATTTGATGGACCTGCTGCGCGGAGATCATGAAGTGCTCTTGAGCCATTGCCCAAGAAAATTAAACAAACTTTTCAGTGGAAATTGAACAGAAATATGTATTTCCCGGTTTTATGTACTGAAAATTTAAATTACTCTGCCTACCGGAAACTTCTACAAGTAAACTGAGAGCAAATACAAACTTAAATAAATATTGAATGCTACCTAGAAAAGAAAGTAAAGAAAAAGTTTTGATTCCGAAATTAGTCACCTATAAAGCATGTAATAATGAGTTTTTCAATCACTAAAATTAGAGCCTTAAAATTTATAAGTCAAGGTTTCACTGAAACTTCTAATTAGGATCAGTAAGGTTACAACATTAACATTACGTGTGGGAGTCGCAATGAAACTCCGGATTGCGATACTTAATTCGTTTCTAAGCACGAAAAATATCGTGGAATCTTTAAGCATACGTCTTAATATCATGGTTACAGCGCAAAGATGGCCTATCGCAACCAAGATTCTTTTATACATAAGATAGACCGCCAAATTATAACAGAAAAGTTGAACTTATTTGGATTTCTAGGAAGGGAGACTAAGGACACAGCACTGGAATAAAATATACAAATTACTCGGAGACTATAGACTAAGACTTCTGATAACGTAGCTGATCGTTAGCTGCGATGTGACGATAGTAGTTAAAAAGATGAATTATTGTTCAAATTCGTGTAATATGTTATCATACGAGGCAAAATTAAAAGTTACATATAAAAGAAAGACTATAAACCGAGAACATAGAGTCGAACATCTGAATAAGTACCTATGTAGAATGGAACAATGATATCTTAGAGTAGAGTTATGGGACATTAAAATAGCGATGGTTTTACGTCTCTTAATCTTTGGGAAATATTATGGAACGTTGCTACGGCTTAGCACTGATACTATCAAAGCAGATAACGGAAAAGAATTCAAGCATAAATGATTGTGCCTGTGAATGTAAAAAGTCTATACATCGGTAAATTTAAATACTATGAGACATCGATAATTCAAAATAGAGGCATGGTATGACAAGAATTTTACGGTTCTGTATTTGTTAGCTCTTACACGACATTAATTAATTAACATTGCCATCAGAGCTCCACACTTATGGTGTTTAAACTAGTTAGAGTGAGAGGTGGACACATGGAAACAAAACAATACGCATAAATATTACTTGAATAAATTCGCTAATCCATTAAAGCTGAAATGACATTTTATTACGGAGAGTACTCTCGAAGCACTTATTCGGTAGGAATTACATAGTTAACCGCAACCCCAAGCGAGATTTGTAGCGCCAGCTGAAGGAAAACGTTCATGCAAGATGCCAAAAAATATCAATGAGCTCGAGACAATCTACAGAGAGAGGCCCAAATTTCACATGATATTTGCATGAGCCCACTTAAAAACTTTTGCAAGCTGGTTCAGCGAGCTTTTTGATCAATTGTTTTTCGAATAATGTGTTAAAAATGCTACAAGATTTTCCATACAAATTAGAAATTGATATCCCTTTTCTCATATGTAGTCATAAAATATACGCTACTGTTATTACCCTACAACGGACAGTTTTTGAGGTTTGTTAAAATATGCATCGCTAACGTTATGATACGAATCCTTCCTGCCAGCGTCGCTCGATTCTCTGGTAGCTCGTCAGAGGGGACATAGGCCCGTAGACAGGCGCCAGTCCGCCCAATAAATGTGGCCACGCTCGCTCAACATCACCTCTTGAAGACATCATTGAAAAGTGATGCGGTAACGTGTACGCTATCAATTATCCAAAGCTTCCTAAAAAAATAAAAGTTAGTTCTTTCTGCCTAATGTGCACGCCATTTCGAGGTAAAAGAAATTTAATTTTTATAGTAGCTTGAGTTTATTTTGAAGAAATTAAACAAGCGTAATAAATTGCTAGCATGTGAGTAACTCTTTTACGTATAAGCATTATTGCAAGGACGATCTTTTTCTGGAAGAATTATACCTGGTATCTGAAAGACGATGTAATGTACGCTGACACTCTTTCTAAGAATAATATTTGAAACCGTATTTGGGAAAATTTTATCACTCTTAAGAGGAAAGGGAGTTTTTGTCAGAGCAATATCTAACTATCGATCACGCTAAGGCGTCGGGCCTGGATGCATCTAACAGTCTCGGCACTTGTATGGAAACTTCAAACATAGAGCTGAGCCTCCCAGCTTTCTTTCAAACTATGCACGCTTTATAACCAGTGGTCCACCCGAGAACATAGAAATACGCTTATAAAATTGTAACAAGGAATTCTTTTACGTGAAGTTATCCTCTCTCTTTTACGAAGGTTGGAAATGCAACAATGCGCTACGTTGTAAATTTTCTATCCATCAATTTTCGATGCAAATAAACAAATTCCAAATAAATGGCAACAGAACCTGCAACCTACTCGAAATTCACATCAATAGGAATTCTCCGGTTGGATCGGACAGATAAAAACTTAAGCATCTACAATTAAATTTCAAAAAGTTTCCTTATCTCTGGATTGAAGAAAAGTAACCTTGGTTGAGGAGCGATTGCGCAACAACGGTGCGTTGGTCCCTTCTGTTCCCACACCTCAGCAGCATAACGCACGACTTGGTCAAATTCTGATCCCACGTCTCGAGATCGTGCAAATCTGAGCCTCCTCAAGAGTGCCTGAGGCAGGCAACAGCACGTGAGCTCCTCTCATGAAGGTTCCCAGGCCGACGGCTTCCCACACCTGCCATTGCAGTGCGGATTGCCGAGCTAGAGGACAAGCAAGCAACTCCCTTCTGGTTTTTGCACATAACGGGTGCGTAATTAATTCTCTAAATTCCGTTAGGTGTCATGTATGGAGGAGACATTGTTCACGTGAGATTCACGCGAAAAAGAGAGAAGGTTGGGTAACTTAGGGAAGGGGCTCTCTCAAGTCCCTACCTGATCCTGCGTGACGGGGGCGTGGAGTAGAGGCGCGTGCGACGTGCGCTCGAAGGAACAAGAAACTGAAAATAAAGAGGATTTCATTCGAGTCTCACGGTCCGTAAGATAGAAGTCAACACGCGCGTCTTCTAGCGACGTGTAGTACTCTCAAAACCACGATTTTACAATAATCGTCACCGTTTAATTTTACCTGAAAGAGAGTGTTGAGAAGCTAAAATCACAATATTGTATCGTAGGACAGTAATAAGAAATAGCTTGCAATAATCATCAGCATTCAATTTCGTCCGTAAGGTTACAAGGTTTGTCAATAATGTGATCTCGACCGACAATAACTAAGCCAATAACTATATCTGGAGGCGACAAAACGATATTTTCATTGATAGCAAAATTTTAACTAGTTCTACGTTCTTTGAAAATAGGGCGTTTAATATCTTAAAACTGGAAGAATACCAGTAGGCCAGTGAATGAAACTGGTCCGCACAGTTAGGAAAATTTTAGCAACTCAGATCTTCCACTCTGGCTATCATATCCTCAAACGCTAAAAAATATCAATAAAAGTCAATCTTGAAAGAGTCAGACTAAAATCGAAACCAAATGCAAGAATTAATTTCACTGTATGAGGTATTAGTACGGGACTAAAATCGAAAATTACTTCGTTAGAGTTACGAGACTGAGCCAGGGCAGTAACTCCGAAAGTATCGGGCGCGGAGGGTGGACGGTTTGAACGCCTTATTCAACGAATGAAGGCATCGCAATGTTAAGGCGTTAGAAAACATTGAGGGTCATGGCGTAGCGCTTCAGCCCGTGATTCTAACTCCCTGGGCAGCCTGTGGTGGAAGATATTTAGTTTATCAGCAGTTTTGAAAGCGATGGCTTGTAGAAATTTGAAAAGTGCAGGCTCTTCTTGTACAACTTGAATCCAATACGAATAAACTGAGGGGTTACGTTGTGAACTCTACAGGTGACCAAGGACTCCGTCCAAGGACAATTTACTTTGCGAACTTTCTATCAACAATTGGAAGAGTCCTGAGCCAGAACTTGCAAACAATTTTACTTACAAAAACTGAATATTTTTTATAGCCTCCAGTAAATCTTGTTCAGCAATTGAAAGCATTTGGCGGAAAATCTGCAATAGAGATGCCCTGAAACTGACGCAATTCTTTAAAACGGGAAAAATTCTGTTAACAATACTGTTAACTTTTGGCTGGTTCCAATCCTATGATTTTCTCGTAAAAAACAACTGTTTTGCCAACCACGGTACAGTGATCGATGACGACTGACCCGCCCGGGCCTGGCCGCAAATTTTTGACCAAATTTAGGCGAGAAGGTCGCGCTAGAGTTGGCAGCACTCGGACCCTCCGACGCCCACACGCTCGCGTCAACTTCTCGTCTTGTTCAATAAAAGGAACTGACGACTTCTGTGATCGAGATTAATCCACACTGAAATACATACATGTTTTACAGTTCTAAAATTTGAACGATGAGAATTAACTGATCAGAATGTCGATTCCTTTTACGAATTTGATACATTTAAATTCATTATTAGTCTTTTAATTACACTTAAAATTCTAACTTTCTTTCATTCATATTCAGAAAATCTTATTTGGCGCATGGTTAACCTCATCAACTAAACACACGCTCAAATTAACGAAAATAAAATTTTTTATATAGGATATCTAGTAAGTGTAGCCTTTTTCAGAACTTGAATATATTTACTGAACCTGCTTCGCAGAGGGACATACCCGAGCAGAAGCACGTTTTGTACATACATACGACGTGAGGAAGGAAGCTTGGTTTAACACGTCGCTACGAACGAAGCACTCGTGTGCTGAGCGTGGTCTCATTTCTCGGTTGCGTCGCTTGAAGGCGCAGCGGATGTGGCAGAGAAGTGCCGGAGACGCGTGGCGGCGCGGCCATGGGACGGGCAAACACGGGCACTGGCAGGCACACTGCGTCTCGGACTTCTATGTCTTTGTTTGGTCAGTAATCAATGCAGGTTCAATAAGTGACCAAATAAGCTTTGAGCTGATGATGTGTATTGCGGTTATAATTGATATTTGTCTTTGCCTTCATATGTTTTCAATTTGGCCTGTTAACTGATTAGATTTCTCATTTTCATCGAAATTATAAGCCTTTCTTTTATAACTGCTGCACGTGGTTGCCTGGTTCTCTACGAATACTGTAGAAATTATCGCCATTTTCAGTATTGAAAAACACTTGTTTGAAAAGTAGTACCCTGTAGGATTTTTTCCTAATTCTCTTGACCGTAGAACCTTTGCTGTGTTATTATTATCGGTCGGGGTAGCATGGAGCTGAGTCCCAACACTAAAGATATAATTTAATGACGAAAATCGTTTGTGGCATCCATTACGCGGAAATGAGGCCCAGCGTGCACAAATATGTATATTGAACATAAAACTGACGTTTCCTTTAAAAACAATAAGAACCATTCTAAGCAATTCAACTATGTAATGAATTGTGTGTTGAATCGACCAGTAATTTTCTGATAATTTTTTTCCGAATTTTCAGAATTGCTAAACGCAGCTGCCTATGTCCAGAGTCATACTACGGACAGGACACTTGAAGGAAGCAGCACCGACTTAAATTTGGAAAAAAATCCTACGCAGTCTCGTATGACGTAATGTCATATATTCTATTACGACTTCGATCGAGTGCCATTTTAATGTGCTGCAATATTCCTCGGCATGATAGTATTATTAAAAACCGTCAAGCCGTGCGTCAGTATTCCGCAACTTTTAACTTAACCGCTACTTCAGTTTACAGCTAAAAAAGCACACTATACTCTTTTTCCATCGCTTTTTCTGAATCTCAATTCGATTATATCAGGTTATATCGAAAGATCTGTTCGTTTTTTGTAAGTGATAGTTTTGGGGCATTATTACACCAATTTGACTAATGAATGCCGTATGTGTAGCCATGTAAAGCACCAAAATAATATTTGTTTTTTTTTTCAGATTTTGTAAAAATTGTAATAATACATAACATTCATTAACCTAAATTTACACTCCAATTAAAGAACATATTACGCGTATTTTACTGGTACGAACTTTAGAAGAGCAATAGAGCAATTTCAGCAGCAAGAACGCTCAAAAACACTCATGGAAGTGATAAAGTGAATGAAAGACCCTTGGAACTTAAGATAGTTTTCACATTTAAAAAAAGAAGACATTAGTCTCAAAGACAAGCCAAGAAAAGGATGGTCCAAAGGACTCATTTCTGAGGAATTGCAGGCCGTCATTGATGAAAACCTACGAAGTACAACTAGAGCACTGCTTTAAATGGCTTAGTTGCTGGCAGTAAACTTCAGATGTTAATGTTTGTCTCAAAACAGCTCATAAGTAACAATGCCCTTCATGTCCCACCCCACGCTCAAAAGAATTTTTTAGGATGCCGGCCACTGCAAGGCTGTAAAATAGACTTTGAACTACGGCTGCGTCACGGTCTTTGGTGCTTAACATTATTGTACAGTACCAACTTCTCCTCTCCGTTCACGATTCAGTCTAAAAAGGTGTTTAAAGTTGACGAGAACGGAGTGAAACACAGCAGTTCCTACGTTGTTCGCGATTGTTTTCTAAAAGGTGGCGTGGGACCCATTTGCCAGCCTTGCATGGAGACTTTACTAAGTGTTGGAGTTTTGTCATTTCACGATACATGATAATGCGGCTCACATCAAATCCCTTGCTTAGTTTTCTTGTTGCACTGGTAGGGGTTTCATCAACAGCCTTCAATTCCTCAGAATTGAGGCCTTGGAGCGTCCGTTTATTGGTTCGACCTATGTACTGAAGCCATTCTTTTTGAAATGTGATAACCATCTTCTCCAGGTCTTTTCATTCACTACATAATTTCCATTAGTGTTTTTGAGTGATCTTGCTGCTGAAATTGCTGTAATGCCATTCTGAAGTTCATGTAGTAAAATATGCCTAATGCGTTTTTTGCCTGGAGTGTTCATTTAGACCAATAATAGTTATTTATTATAATAATTGTTAAAAAATCTGACGGAAGAAATATAATTTCATAGACATAAATGGCCACTCATATGTCATTTATAAGTTAAATTGGTCTAATAATACACTAAAATAATAACTCGACAAACAAAAAGAACTTTTGCTCCAATATACATTTCGTGCCGTGTACACTGAAGGATTCAATTCCAGTGTGAAGTAGCATAATTTTGACCCATTCTACAAAAGTATCCTCAGATTTCCTACTGAAACATATTTTCAGCATGTAGCTCTGCGCGCCCACACAGTGGTCAAGCCCATTTTGCAGAACTGCTTTTCCAAAGAATGCCGCCATGAATTCTCAGGCCATGTTTTAGAACGGGTCACATTTCGACGGCTTTATTGAAAGTTTAAAGTTTCAAATCGAGAATCTTTTCGGCATTGCACTTAATTTAATGCTATGTCAACGTACTTTTGGGTTGGCGTTCTTACCGTTCCCATTCAAGACCTTTCTAATCGTTCCCATTCAAGCCCTTTCTAATCGTTCCCATTCAAGCCCTTTCTAATCGATCCCATCCAAGCCCTTTCTAATCGATCCCATTCAAGCCCTTTCTTATCGTTCCCATTCAAGCCCTTTCTTCTTTTCTTGTCTTAGAAGTAATTTTTCAGGTCTGAATTGTACCTTACACAGTTGTTGCACGATTATAAGAGATTATAAAATTATAAAATCTATACTTATGCTCGATTATAACAATCAAGCATAAGTATAGATTTGTACCTATTTCTGATGATTTTCTTTCATATCATTTAGATTTATGTATGGTTACTAAGGGTCATAGCTTGACATGAAGAACGTTTAAAACAATCGTATTCTATGTTAATTTAGTCTCTTGGTATTTATTGATACAATAAATTTTTCACGCATTCGTGTCGTTATCTATACATGCATTGGAAAATCTCAAGGTAATCTTCATATTATTTGCTTTGACAACGTAGATAGATTTTGACCCAAACTAACTCAAAAAGTAATCAGACTATTTCCCAGTTTTCGTCAATTATCACTACCAATGAATATGTTCTCAAGAGTAAACATGCACACAGCATTATGACTACTCAACGTAGCGTCTCATGTGAGGTGTAAGCATGAA
>VOMN01096057.1:0-10065 GCA_014899125.1 Orchestia grillus
TATATCCTCTTAGGTCTATGAACACAGATTTACGCATATTCTTCCAGTACAGCAAGAGAAAGTGGGCCTCAAGATTAGTCTTAAATGATCGAAATGAGGTATTTTGTGGTATGTCTGAAGGAATGGAATTCCAAAATTCAGTGCCTGCAAAGAGAATACGATGGCAAAATTTGGTGTGCGAGGTCTAAGTTTTATTCCTCCTCCATATACACGAGATTTTAATGCGCAGTTTTTGGGTCCCAATTTACCGTTCACCTCCTATGCATTCATTTGCAGTGAAAAATTATTTAACATAGCTTCGTTGCTATGGAGATGGCAGCCATATTGAAAATAAGTAAATATTTCTATGACAAGACAAATTTTATCAGAGACAAAAACAATTAACATTAATGGAGAGCTCATTCCAAACTACAGCTAATGGAGATTTTATTTTCTTTGTTGCACAATGGTTGATTATTCTACCACTTTTTCCCCATCTGCATGCCCGGTTTGCCCTCTAAATGTCCAATCACTAATGCTTCCGTACTTCTAAAAAATAAATTTGAATTACTCAAACTTCAAGAAAAAGGTGCCGTTGACTATAGAATTCAAATCTTAACTCAAGAAAGAAATAATTACTGACAGCTTTAATGATTTTGTCATGGGGATTTTTTATGGTACTAGCTCATTAAAAAATTTAAACTGTTGAGAAATTTGCATTTAAAAATTTAACCCAAATATTGTAAGAATAAATACTGGAAGGCTACATGCTTGCCAAATAATGGAGCAACATAAGAAATCCTCACTAATCTCATCACTACATTAGGTTGTCCAGCATCCTATGTGGCTTTTCTCTCTGGAAGTATCGTTCCTTATTGCAAAATACATTCCATCTGTAATTGCACCGCTACTTCAGTGGTGCTTGTTGTATTAGTTTTTCAACAACATCCTGGAGCTTCTGCCAATTTTGTAGTTGAAATATTTCATGAGATATGTAGTCGTATGATTTACTATGGTGAACATCACTACACAAAGACGCATTAGTGAGAAAATCTCTCAATAACCATAGGTCACAGCTATGACAGGTTCGGAGCTATTGGGCCTTTTCTTAATAGAACGTGTCTAAATGCCAAAAATTTCGGCATGCAGTATACAAAACAGTTACCAACTGTCTTGCTTATGAATCCTCTTCAACACTCATTACACTGATTTCTTGAGTGTTGCGCTCACAATACGTAACACTGTGGTGCCAGGGCCTGCTGCTGGCAGGCAGCGAATACCTGAAGGAAAAGTACCTGCCACGTCTGGCCAGCGGAGAACTGCTCGCTGCCTTCTGTCTCACCGAGGCCAATGCCGGCTCAGATGCTGCGTCTGTGCAGGTGAGTGGGTACACCTAATGGAATAATATTCATGTCTTCTAGTTAAGATTTCTACGCAAGTTGGTGTAATGTATTGCCTGCTGACATTTTAGAAAAGATTTCAGTTTTCCATTTTCTTCATTGCCTTTGTAAGCAATGAGATATTCTGCCAATGCTAATCCTGAGTTTATTTCTCTGAGAGTGACTCGGGTGCATCAATGTTTACAGTAGTTGTGGAGCGATTTGGGTTTGTATTGAACACAGGTTCAGGGACGCCTGCCAAAACGGCCAGTGATTGTGTTAACAATTGTCGCTAAAATTCTACTTGAAGTCTTGGACAGAATTTTTTTTATAAATAACATGCATTGTTCAAAATGAATTTTAACATTCAAGTTGCCTGTCATGTTTCCTGTAGCTTTTTAGAATGATTTAAAGCCACAGTTACTGAACGTGACTGTGGGGCTGCTACTTCCGATCTCTCTTGGGGTATTTCATCTATCTCGAATCTGAGGAACATGATCACGATGTGCATTGTGCCAACCGAAAAGTGCAATATTTCTACTTATAAGTTTATGTCATGAAACTAGAATTATGGTTCCTCATAATTTACGTTGCGAAATTCTCACAGACCCAAATATGTGAAATAAAATCCATGTTGACTTACCTCTTGGATTCCTTCTCTCCTGGGCCTGGTTTGTGCAGTGCAGGCCTAACGGCCTGAGAAGCATTTCTCTCAAACTCAGATACGAGTTTCGCAATATCTGACCAATCTTTCAACTAATTTTAATTTTAATTTTATTTTAACCTTAATAAAATCGTAAATGATATTGCATTTGTGTTGTTTATTTTAAATTTAAAAGTAAATCTAATTTTTCAATAATTTCGATTTTGAATGACAGTGTACAGCACCCTGCACGTAAATTACCTGCTATGGTGAGGTGTGTCACATTTCATGTACAATGTATATTGTTTGGCACAGACGCGGGCTACACTGGCAGAGGACGGCAAGACTTGGCTGCTGAATGGCAGCAAGATGTGGATCTCAAATGGTGGCACTGCTGATGTCATGACCGTGTTTGCGAGGACTGAGGTCAGTTGTTCCGGTAAATGCATGAACTGCGGAACGGGTGATGTCTGGACCGAGGTCAGTTGTTCCGGTAAATGCATGAACTGCGGAACGGGTGATGTCTAGACCGAGGTCAGTTGTGAGTCCTGAAAACGTATGAACTTTGGAACGAGTGACGTCTGGACCGAGGTCAGTTGTGAGTCCTGAAAATTTATGAACTGTGGAACGGGTGATATCTGGACCGAGGTCAGTTGTGAGTCCTGAAAATGTATGAACTGTGGAACGGGTGATATATGGACCGAGGTCAGTTGTGAGTCGTGAAAATGTATGAACTGTGGAACGGGTGATGTCTGGACCGAGGTCAGTTGTCAATCCCCTCAGAGGCAATAGAGTTAGGCTAATTCGGTTTGTGTATCGTATGCTATGGGGACTGGCAACCCCAGGGGAATAGCACTCTTGTTTTACCTCAGCTGTAGATAGGCTTTCGGGTCTTCCGTCTTTCGTGCCCAAGATGGTTCTTTTAATTTTCATACCTTCTTCGCCATCTCTGAGACTTTTCTTCTTCTTCTTTCATAACTTGCTGTTTCTGTGCGCTGGCAATCAGTTGTCAGAGCACACCTGTGCATAGATTCCAAGTTTTCTACTGTCCATACTAAATGGTCCCGTCTTCTCTTTGCTCTTTTAGATCACATTTGATATGGATAGCGAGCTTTAAACTAACTAATAATCAATCAGTCAGTGGTCAGTCCTGAAAGTGTCTGAACTGTAGTACTGGTGGAGTCTGGACTGTGTCTGGCCAGCCGCGGGTCAGTCGTCAGTGGGGGGTAGTACCTGCATGAAGCAGTACTGGCGAAACTTACACTTCTCAATTCAAGTTTTTGATGCATATTGATGCCACGATGTAAAATTTATCATGTGATCATATTTTTTTGATGGGATATATATGTTCCATATAATTAAAATATAATTTTTTCAACTTCATACTGATATTGGTTGATAAAATTAATACAGTATTGAGAAGGCAAGAATGTCCCTTATCATGTACGTGTTGTTGCGTTGAACTGAAGTTCGCCTTCTCAGCTCGTTCAGCCCAATTTATAACTCATGTTGATTACAAAATCCAAACTCGAGTATGAGACGCATCTCACATCATGAGCAGATTTTGCACGTTCTCCGTGAGGAAACTATATATCTAGGGGTTTAATGACCCTCAAAAAACGTGGTAAATGTCTATAGTAAGTTATAATGGAGTTTCAACTTTAAATTTCCTTTTCCTCCGTTTAATTCCTTTTTAGCTTCGAAGTAATTGATCAGCATAGTGATCAAACACACACACGCACATACCCCTCTCCCATTTGACATAATACGTCATTTATAATTGTTTTAATAATTTAATAATCATTTTGTCCAGGTCGATGGCCAGGACAAGGTCACAGCGTTCTTCGTGGAGCGAGCATTCGGGGGTGTCACCAGCGGTGCTCCGGAGGACAAGATGGGCATCCGCGGCTCCAACACGGCGGAGGTGGGCGTGTCAGACGCGAACTCCCTGAGTGGGTCTGTGTGGTGGTGTGTTCGAATGGGTGTGGGTGTATGGAAGTATGTGGTTGATTCAAAACTGCGTGTAGCGTGTTTTCAGCATTGATAATGGAAACTTAAAATTCCGATGTGTATGCAAAATAATTTTTATTCAACATGTTCCGAATTAAGTTGTTTCTTTTTTTATCTTGAAAATTAGGTTTCCCAGAAATCGACCTTTTAGTACTATATAGGAGTACTCGGTGTGCATTATGATCCCTGTGTCGAATTAACCTCTTAGGCATTGATCCCTCATTGGTGGTGGGCAAGATCCTTATAGCGTCCTGAGAGTGTATATTAATACATCTTTCCTAATTAGCATTAAATATTTCGTTCAACGTTGATTATTATTTTTATCTTTCGTGGTTGGACCTAGAGTATGGTTACGTTGGCTGAACTGTCTCGTGGATTCTATCGAATTTATACACGAGTAGTAAAGGTTAAAGATTGGTGACTGGTGTAAAAAATTGTGCTGTCTATATTAGAGCTCATATTTCAATTAGGAACTGACGTGAATTAAACTTTTAAAGTGCGAGTGGATTTGCAAATTTGTTTTTCTTATCGCGTTGGTTGTTTGGTGTGGTGCAAAAGTCACGTGACCATTTGAACATTTATTATATGCCAACTAAGCTATGGAAGTAGGGTACATATGAAATGCAAGGGAGAGTCTTGAAGTTATGTTATTTAAATATGAGATTCTTTAAATGTTTTTTATTATTTAAACACGAGCGTATTCTAGGTACAGTATTTTCCGTGACTTTTTCTAAAATATCTGGAGTTATTCTGTTGATTTCTTCTACGCTGTCATTTATGAATCATGGAGAGTATTAGGCATATTGATATAAGCTATTCATTTAAGGTATCTTCATAAGGAAAAATCTGCAGGGGTTAAATCAGGAGCCCGCGATGGCCATGGAATGTGACCAAAATTTGAAATTAAACGACGAAGAAAGGCAGCTCTTAGTATAGCCATGGTTTTTCTTGCTGTCTGTGGTGTCGCCCCATCTTGTTGGAACCACAAATTCTGCGTATCCAAATCTTCCAGTTGTGGCAATAAATATTCCTGTATCATTGGTCTGTAGTTGTCTCCTTTCACTGTCACATTTGCACCATCAACATCCTCGAAGAAGTATGGATCAGTGATTTTTGCACTCATGCCATACAAGACGGTAACATCCTGTGCATGAAGTGGTAGTTCATGGATTATCCGAGGGTTTTCATCTCACCAGAGTCGGCAGTTTCGTTTATTAACATCCCAACTGATATGGAAGTGGGCCTCATCAGTAAAAGTAAAAGTCTTATCATTCGTCCGCTGCATGAATGCACGTGCGAAGTTCTCTCTTTGATGATGGTCTACAGACTTTAACTATTGTGTTACTTGATTCTAAATGGAAACAGTTTTAAATCCTTTTTTAGGATGCATTACAATGATCTTCGTGAAATTCCTAGTTGACTGGAACGTTGCCTAGTTGACGTTTTAAAATCTGCCACAACGCTCAATGGAAAACGTTGAATTCCACTTGCATTTCGTGCCGATTTCGGTCTGCTAGAGCATTCTTTGTCTGGCGTTGAGCCGAAAGGTCTAAACCTTGAAATCATTGTAAAAATGCAATGTTTGGAAGGCCTTTGTTGATTAAATGTTCGTACAAAGTCCCTTTGTACTGCAACGAAAGATCCAATGTGAAAGTTATAACTTTCCACTATTTTTACACGTTTATCCATGCTGTATTTCGGCAAATTTTAGGATATGATAATTGTATAAATTTTGATGACAAAATGCGCTTCAAATCTGTGTCATTAATTCATGATGAAACTTCAAGATTTTCTATTTCATCTCCTGTGTTACGCATTTTCATAGCTGCATTAGTTGTCGTGTAATAAATGTTCAAAATGGTGAAGTGACTTTAGCGCCACCCTGTATGTGAGATTCCCTAGAAAGCGACCAACAAGCACCTCGACCAGGCCGCGTGAAGTACTTGCTCGTATGTGCAGGTCCACTTCGAAAACACCCCAGTGCCGAGCGAGAACATCGTCGGCGAGCTGGGAAAGGGCTTCAAGCTCGCGGTCACCATCCTCAACTCCGGCCGCTTCACCATGGGCTCCGCCACCGCTGGTCAGCAATGTTTCAAAATGTGCAAATTCGTCTGTGAAGTACTTGAACGTCTGCAACTGTAGTCCAAACATGCTTCACAGCTGTAGTTTATCGTTGATAATCTCGACCTTATGAATCCGCATCATTTCTGTGACCGAACACCTATCTAAAAAGTTGAATATCTTCCAGATTGTATGACGAAGTCCAAAGCGTGATGTGTGACCGATTAGGTTCGTCAAAAAATGCAATAAAATATAATATCTAGGAGTATTTATATTCACCGATTGCCATTAAAAACAAGTTTAATTAAACTTATAATTTCAACGAGCGTAGTATACCTATGTTTTATATGTGTTTAATTATATCAAGTTTGTTTTACCAGAGTTATGTAATCAAAACCTGTATGTTAGTGAAAAATATTATCAAAATCGGGATTTTCAGTAATCTCAATGGGTTTTCCAAACTTACGGTCTTGGATTTTTGAAGATTTGCTCCAAATGTGTTTATTTTTTTACCGTGCTCGTAGTTATTTGTTCATTTTTCTCTGTGCTTTCAATGTTTGAAAATTCATCATCTGAATTGTCACTTAAAACGAAAATGAGCTTTCTTGAAGCAGGCAGAGGATTTGTTTTTTACTTTTTGACTTTTTTCTCTTAAGCAGTTTTGGGCGACGTGACATTTACAGCTAGACCCTCACTTTGTGAGGCATTTTGTCCACTGCGAGACCTTCACCTTGCGAAGACATTGTGTCCACTGCTAGACCCTCACCTTGTGAAGACATTGTGTCCACTGCTAGGCTTCCATTTGGGGAAGACCTTCTGATTAAGATCTTCTGTGAAGGTGGACTCACAAAGATAAAGCAAGACATGTACGTTCCCCTTCTAGTCAAACAAAGTGCTAAGTGTCGGTTGGCTGACGTGTCCGTCAGCATGTTTCATACACTTTAATTAACTTTTTCTGTCTGTATGAATTTCAAAATTAACTCTCGTAAAGCTGCCGTTAGTATTTCGTAAAAAACTAGATGTGGCGTTATTTTATATCCGAATATACATAAGGTTGCCGCGAGTTTTTCGTACGGAGCTAAGTGCAGCCTTTTTGCCAAAACAATTTTGTCAGTGAACGTCAAGTTCCACGACGCCTGTGCAGGGGTGTTGAAGCGCGGCCTCGGCTACGCCCTGGAGCACGCCATGTCCCGCAAGCAGTTCGGCCACACCATCAACGAGTTCGGGCTCATCAAGGAGAAGTTCGCCGAAGCTGCCGTCAACATCTACGCCATGGAATCCATGACGTACCTCGCTGCTGGCCTGATGGATTCCTACGACGAGCATGACACCGCTGTTGAGGCTGCAATTATCAAGGTCAAATGATGCATATGCATGATATGACCCCTTATTGGCAAGGTCAAGCGATTTTATGATGTATACCCGACATTTTTGTTATTAGCAAGGCCAAATGATGTATGCCATTATTTCCAAGATCAAATGATACGTGCCATTGGCAAAGTCAAATGATTTGATGATGCATACCGTTATTGGTAAGGTCAAATGATACATACTGTTATGAATAAGGTCAAATGAGGCATGATGTTATTGGCAAGGTCAAATGAGGCATGATATTGGCAAGGTCAAATGATTCATCTCGCTGTTTCAAAGTGAAAGAAGCTGGGGAATATGTACCCATTTCATTTTTCTATAGTAATTGCAGAATGCACGGAAAACATATAACCTCTGGAGAAATTTCACAATAAAACTTGCTTAATTTCTCAGGCTTTACTCTGCTTTCATGTTCATTACATTTTCGATTCATTCAAGATTATGTTTCGTTGAAATGAAGTGATAACAAAATATATTTTTGATATTATTATAAAGCAATGAACAGGCAGAGGTCATCTCGAGAGCTGCAGGTCTGAGGGGCGGTCTCCGGAGCAGGGTCGAAAAAATACTAACACTCGTAATAATGCTGTTCGTGTCTGTGTATGTGGTGCTCGAAGAATGGCGGTAAAGAACGGGGAATTTCTCGAATGGACTTCAAGAAGAAGAAAAGGGAATCGTTATAAACGTAAATTTAGTCCAGATAGAACTAGTAGTGGACGGCATTATTCTATACCACAGAGCAATGACACGAGTCAAATAGCGATGAAAATTAGGTAAAACTAGTTTGGCAGCCTTTAGGGGAAGGTGTTGCCTGCCAACAGCTGCCATATGTTGCACATCCAGCCCAGGGCAGAGCGCTGAAGAAAGTTATCTTCCTCCGTATCTCTCGGAAGCTAACGCTTCTTCTGGTAATTTTTTGGGGATCAACTCTTCTCAATGCTAACCTTAGCTGCTCTAGAAAGTTGTGGAACATTTAGGATATGGGGTTGTAGGGGAGCCTACCTTTTTAATTAGATTAAATTTTTGTAATTGAAAAATTACTGTTTTTCTTTATCGTAGGGAAGGTTGGGGTTATTGGACAGTTAGTATGCTGTGTGCATTAGCTGCCTTTCATCATTCATCAATTTTTCATAACATTATGGTGCTTAAGTAACTGTTGAAACACTTCTGGTGAATGGGGTGACTTAACTCCTGTATCTATTAATGATGAAAATATACCCATTGTCAACATGTGACCAGTTTTGAAATACAAATTTGGTACAGAGAATTACTGACCGTTAATAACTGCGCAGGTATTCAGTTCAAACCAGGGTTGGATTCTTGGCTCAGAGTTGCTGCAAGTAATGGGCGGATTGGGCTACATGAAGAGCTACCCCTTCGAGCGCTTCCTTAGGGACGGACGTATCACACTTATCTTTGAGGGCACTAATGAGATCCTGCGCATCTTTATTGCTCTCATGGGTGAGTTGGTGGTGTGGCAGGTGCTGAAGTGGACGTGTTCACTGCTCTCATGGATGAGTTGGTGGTGTGGCAGGTGCTGAAATGGACGTGTTCACTGCTCTCATGGGTGAGTTGGTGGTGTGGCAGGTGCTGAAGTGGACGTGTTCACTGCTCTCATGGGGGAGTTGGTGGTGTGGCAGGTGCTGAAATGGACGTGTTCACTGCTCTCATGGGGGAGTTGGTGGTGTGGCAGGTGCTGAAGTGGACGTGTTCACTGCTCTCATGGGGGAGTTGGTGGTGTGGCAGGTGCTGAAGTGGACGTGTTCACTGCTCTCATGGGGGTGTTGGTGATGTGGCAGTTGACACTCTGCATGACTACTTCACAGCAGTCAAATGTCAAATGATCTTTAGGGGAGAGGTGGGGGCGGGACGTAAATTAGAGTACAAGTATCAACTCAGATCTTCCTTCTTAATGATGTACTCATTTGTTGTTAGTTGGTTTATTTTAACGAAATTTTTGTGAGATTCTTACCTAAAAATGTACAGGCACAGACATAGCCTGCTACGAAGCTGTCCACATATATGCAATGAACGTCTAATTTTATATATCCCCCTTTTTTCTTAAATTGAAGAAAAATGAAGCCCCCCGATCACTATTACTACTACGTAGTGGACGTTCTGCTATATGAGAAAAGACAGTATTGATCGGCCATCGTATAGCGGTAGTACTCAATTGATCTATCGTAAGAAATGGATGCTCGACTCGTAATGTAATGGTAATTAATGCTAATACTAACACTTAGATAAGCAATTACTACACGATCGTGTGGAATTTCTCTGCGTATGCAATTTGGTTCAATTATCACGGCCTAGATTAACAACTGCAGGCCTAAAATATGCCTCACGAGGAAATGAAACTTGTTATTCATCGCTGTACTATTTAGTTATAACGATATTTCCTCGCTCTTCTAATGTCTATATAAAGGCATATTCACACGAGTACGAGATAAAGATGCTAACGCAGATGCACGCGGAACAGTAGGCCTTCTTATCTTAGTTGTTTAATAGGAATAGCGGGGTTCAGAAACAGTTTTTTTTCGGTGACTCGTTTCAAAGTCGTCCTTGCGATCGCGCTTTGCGTGTGTTCTGTAGTGGCACAGTTGATGCCCTCTTGCAACGAGA
>VOMN01096071.1:0-11959 GCA_014899125.1 Orchestia grillus
GGCGGGTACTGATGGGATGCTGACTGAGTACAAGGCAGGTAAAGGGCTGGTAAAGCTGGAGAAAATGGCAGAAACAGATGAAAAAAAGGCAGGTACAGATGAAGAAAGGGCTGGTACAGATGAAGAAAGGGCTGGCACAGATTGAGTCCAGAATGGGTACACAAGAAGTAAAGAGCTAGTAGAGAAATAGGATTCTCAGGAGTGAAAGAGCAAACACATAGGGAACCACAGCTCGAGACAGAAGGGTTTTTCTTCCAGCACTCCCTCGTAGTAATCCAAGCCTTTAAAATTTACGCTACCAACCGCCGAGACACAGTGTACACACTCAGGGAAGAACACCATCGGGCGTCCAACACAGCGTGAGATCGCCTCACGATACTCAACGAGCGCTCAAAATGGACATTTATTCACGACGCTAAAGAAGCTCCAAGCTATTCGTGTTAATGTGATTGCGAATAAGCAATTTAAACTACCACATACCGACTATTATTTGCTTCTTCATTCAGAACACCAAATTCAAGCTAATTATTGAACAAGAAAGCAGGTAGATGGCAGTCATCAATAATATCATAGATTTAGAGCAAGAAGGTCACTTTATTGAATTGTAGAGTTTCCCGAATAATAGCTGTGCTGAGAGGGTCTCAACAAAGTAGCAAGTACTTTAAAGAAACCAAAAGCTGATGAATAACATACACAAGAACAAAATTGCACACACTCCTGCAAAAAATGGTAGTAAGACACTTTGGTTTCCGTCACGAACAAGAAAAATACTTGAGAAATATAAGGCTTACTTTTAAAGTCGCATCTATCATGAACAGAAAGCCTCCTTCATACGCGCAATACAGGTTAAATACGATTAGATTATTAGTCAATTTGAAGCTCCCTGGCTACATGAAATTCGACCTCAAGACAGCGAAAAGAAGGGACCATTTAGTATGGACTTCAGAAAATGTAGAATTTATGCACCGGTGTGTTCCCATACAGGATTCCCTCTGCATAGAAGCTGCAAGTTAAGAAGAGGAAGAAAAAACAAAAAAAATCAGCAAAAAAACATGAAAATGTAAAGAAATACAGCAGACACGAAAGGTAGAAGTGTTAAAAGCCTCCTCACAGCTGAGGTAACGTAACAGTGTCTCCTGGGGACGCTAGTTCCCATAGCATACAATAAACAAGCCTAATTAACCTAACCCTATTGCCTAGTCTAATTCTTTATCAATCAGCATCCTTACGAACAGCACCAGGTCTTTTAGGTAAGCTGTCAAGGTAAATATTATCTCTGTATCTCCAATTTTACGAGGGATGCTCGGAACTCCACCAGCTCTCGAGGAGAGAAATCTTAAAAAAACTGAAGAAAACATCGTACTACACACAAACGCGAAAAAACGAAAAACCGAAGCAAAAATTGCCTACTTTAAGTGCACCAATGGCAACACATTCTAATGGCTAGAATACCCTCATGTCAAATGATTTCTACTGAAGACCAAACAACTCCCGAGACTCGCATGTCTGCAGCGTCACCTGAGTCCGAGTGAGCTTCAAGGAGAAGACGGAGTGGGAGCGCGAAGACTTGTCGTTCATGCCTGTAGCAGCGATGGAGCGCTCTCTGTTGCCCAGGCACAGCCACGTCTGCCGGCAAGTCAAGTGAAACATGTGTGTCTATTGCCCACACTCAGACATGCCTGCATGCAATGCTACAGTCAAGCGTAGTATGCACGCCTATTACCCACACTCAGACATGCCTGCATGCAAGAGTCAAGTGAAGCCTTATGTAGCCTCGACAGCACCAGTCTCACACCATCGTAATTGAGCCTTAGAGCAAGGCCAAGAGATAAAATAAGAGCATCAACATGGCACAATAAAACGCTGTAACTCAAGAGTCCATCATTCATGGAAACTCTAATTCCCGAGGTTTTTTCCAGACCATAGATAACAATGCTCACACGTATGCCCTGCATAACTAACTCACAGAGGTCTAAAATTTGTGCCAAATCTCAGATTGACTGGTAACTAACATACGCTCTACCCGAATCGGGACGCTCTGCCCGAATCAGGGCGCTCTGCCCGAATCAGGGCACTCTGCCCGAATCAGGGCACTCTGCCCGAATCAGGGCACTCTGCTGTCATCTTAGATAGAGAATGAACAGCTAGTGGAGGAAGTAGTAGATAATTCTCGAGCAAAAAATAAAGGCATCGTTATAACGGAACTCCATGTGCACAGAGAAACCAACTCACGTGTGTAGAGAGAAAAGGTGTGAACAGCAGTATTGGACAGTAAACACCTCAGTACAAATGAATTCACTATGGTAAGGTAATGACAAATCAACAACGTGATTGCAGTATTACCTTTACACATGAGTTTTGATGAATTTAAAACAAAAGCAATCAAGAATGCATGATCTGATTAGACACAAAACTGAGCCACTTGAATTGGTGTTTCTCACAGGACTCTTCAAGTTGGAGTTCATAAAGATATAAATGGTTATCTTACCTCTAACACAGCCGCACCTTTAGGAAATGGTAAAAACCTAAATCCAATACATGCAGAAACACTAGGACAACTTATTTCTATGCTTATGTAAACTATGAAGCTGAAAATACCCATACATATGAATCTCCTGGCAAAACCCCTAAAGCCAAAACATTACTCCCAGCCTGAAGAAAAGCACAGCGAAAGAATCAATGCTCACGCCACATGCCTCAACACAAACTCATAAAGTTACTGTAAAATTACTGAAAATATTCAACAATATCAGCGCAGAACCGCAGTATGCCACACCTCTACCAAGTGGCTCGTGCCACATAAACCAAGGCCATGGATATTGACCCCCATGACCCTCATTAAGAAACGCTTACTTTGAATATTGTTAATCATCAATAGCCTTCTGATACTCAAGTCATACGTTGATATTCTAATTTTCTGGCCCTTGCTCAGAAAAATTCATCCTAACATTCACTATAAAAAAAATCGCCCAGACCCTAGCTAAGAAAAGCTCACCCTTACCTTCACTAAGAAAAGTTCACCCTGACCTTAGCTAAGAAAAGCTCACCCTTACCTTCACTAAGAAAAGTTCACCCTGATCCTAGCTAAGAAAAGCTCACCCTGAGCTGCTCATAAGAGGTGACAGGATGCACAGCAGCTCCCACGACGTAAGGGCCCGTGGCTGGGTGCTCCCGCACCCTCAGGGCCTCTCTCGTGCCCCCCTCTTCCTCATCCTCCCCCAGCAGGTCGTACAGTTTCTCGTTGTAGATCTCGACGTAGCTCAGCTCGACCTGGTACTGCACACGCTCGCCAGTCTGGGGCGCCAGTAAA
The DNA here is from genome assembly GCA_014899125.1 of Orchestia grillus. Lineage (NCBI taxonomy): Eukaryota > Metazoa > Arthropoda > Malacostraca > Amphipoda > Talitridae > Orchestia > Orchestia grillus. The sequence continues at coordinate 3,311 of VOMN01096071.1, forward strand.
TCGAAAGCAGGTAACCCAAGAAATTGAAAAGAAAAAACATCACTTTCTCGGCACAAAAATCTGACGTGATGCAAGGTTTGCCGAGGTCCCAGCAAATGACACACCTTGCTATCACTCAGTAAACACCATAAATTAAAGAGATCTATAGACACGCACATATCCATTGCAAAAGTATAATTAAAACGTAATTTGCCAGTTAACTGGAGCTCACCGTAACGGGAGAGCAGTTGAGACCATAACGGGAGGTGAGGGAGACAGCACTGCCTGCGGTACGACCGCGGACCTCAAGTCTGCTGAAGAGGTCCCGACAGAACCGCGGGATTATGCCCGCGTGTGGTCCACTCTCCTCTCCTAGAATGCTGCCCACAAGTGCCTCGTGTTACAATGTTACTCACAGGTACCTCATGTTACAATGCTGCCCACAAGTGCCTCATGTTACAATGCTGCCCACAAGTGTCTTGTGTTATAATGCTGCCCACAAGTGCAGCACTATACCATAAAAGCCTTGCTTACCAGCTCAGCGCAGGTATGTACTTTTCTTCACACACTCTTCCCAAAAACCTCACACTCATTCTTTAACACTAGAAGGTTGGATCCCATTTAGAAACTTTAAATCGCCATAAACAACTTCAACAAAGTTGAAACTAACTAATGGTTTTGAATATTCTATTCCCATCTTATTTTCCCTCACTCAACTAAAAAACATGTTATTCGATGATATAACAATTTTTCTCTAGTCTGTTCATCTGAATGCCATAGTCACATTGACGCTACTGTCTTTACCGTGTTAAAAGCTCAGTGCCTTTGTTCACAACCTAGCTGTGACCGCACTAGAAGGGGTTCGGGTACCTGTAGGTTTTGCCCGAGCCAGTCTGCCCATACGCAAAAAGGCAAGTGTTGTACCCCTGCAGGGCACGGTCCAGCAGGGGTCGCATGAGGGTGTGGTAGACCTGCTCCTGCGTTGCATCAGCATCACTGAAGCAGTGGTCGTATGCAAACGTGTGACATGCGTCTGTGAACACAGTCACCTCTCGGCCACACACGCTTACCGCTGATGTCACTCCGTCTGTTTCTTCCTCTCTGCACAACATGATATCCGGACCATCATAAACAATGCAGTAGCTTATATAATAAAATTCAGCCTCTCAGTACAGGATTAAACCTTTCATGACCTGGTGGGAGAGATTATCTGTAGACAGGAATATTCTACATGTGACTGTTGGGCATTTCTGTACCACACATTCTGGCTAATGGAATACCTGCATGCTCAGCCTTGAAAACTTTGTCTGTTTCATCTGACATCTATTAATAGGTATGCTATGACCATCAGAGAAAAATTTAACAGTACCATTTTGTTAAGATTGTGTTAGTCATAGAACAATACGGTCTTCCATACAAAAACACAGACAGCACTGCACACAAATTACAGCAATTCACTTACGCAAGCAGCCAAATGTATCTTGTACAAGTGCTCCATCATATGGTCAAAATACTGTAGGCAATGAAATTATATAAAAGTTTACGTATCAGTCCAGAAATAAAAAATTATACTTTGATAAAACAAAATATTTGATGCAGCATTACATTATTATTTTGGATATACTGGCATGTTGCTTCTTAGATCAACAGAATAATGGTCAAATGAAGTAGGTCATTCAGGAGGAAAAGTTCCCATCTCAGTTCAACTCCTACTTCTATAAATACTTTGAAAAATGTGCGTAAATCACATCAGCATCAATGCCAAGTAAGGCAAGAGTTCAAGGCACTACTGAAGCCCTGTAGTGTCTGTACTTCAACAGCAGCAAGCTACTCAAGCAACTGGAATACTTTAAAATTGTACAAATATTGCTCACTTTTTAGAGAGAGGCCTAACTCTGACAGCCACTGTCACAGCAGAAGAGCTCTCCTCGGTACTGCCATCATCATGCAGGGATGGAGGCAGCCGCAATGCAGGACTGCTTTCACTTAAGCCACTCTCAGACCAACGAGGTCGAGGCTGCCCAAACGTAAAATGAAACTGTGTGGAACTTCCTAAAACAAACTGATAGTACATTTAAAAGGTGGCAATAAGGGATAACTAGCAACCACCAACAAAACTAGTATTATCATAAAAAATTGGAAAGCAGGAGGTAAGAACATAAGAGGAGTGTCCAATTTAACAGAACTAACAAAATAGGTAAACAGCAGTCACAAACTCTTGGTGGCAATACATCATATTTAAATACAATCAAAAAACTTGACCACAATTAAAATATAAAAAATTTGAGTGTATACCTAGTTTTGAATGTGCATCATGAAGTGATACAGTAGAGATGAATCATTACAATACTTTATTATCCTCAGAATTATATGGGATACACCCAGTACTAAAACTGTGATAATTTTCATAGAAAAAAAACACTAGAACATCAAGGTACACGAAGCACATGACTTTCACTGAAGGTTACACAATAATGCAATGTATAATCCAGTCCCATAGCAGAACAGGAGGAATGTATTGAGTAGCATAAGTTCACAGCAAAGATAGGCAAGCTATAAAATGACCCCTAAGTAACCTTTCATGACCTGTCTCTTCAAAATACTTCACTTTAAAGCCAAGGTTTAAAGCACATGAGGAGGATAGATGAAGAAGATATCCCTCTACCTTGAGCTCATTATGCAGTATATCCTTGTCATACTCAGAAGAATACAGTTTTTTAGTGCATTTCCCCAAGGGTTAAGTCATTATTTTGGAACAGATATCTCAAATCCATTTTTTTAACATTTAGCATAACAGTAAATAAAAATTTTAGTTAAAACTAGCCACAAATACATTTACATGAAAAACAACCATTTCTATAAAATTGGCCCACACATTAGCAGTGAGTGGAGTTGCTGGACTGTAACTTGGGTTAGGCTGTGCACGACTCCCTGAATGACGACGGACGGCACTCCCGGCACTGGCTCTGTCAAGAAATACCTAGATTAGCAGTGAAAATTATACTTGAAACTATGGAGAAATAATTCAATAACTTTGATAAATACAGAACTTTATAGGTCAAAATCGAAAAAAATCAGTATATATATAAAATTTCTAAATTTAAGATAATTTCTGAATGAATCATCATTCAGATTCTATGAAATGGCAAATGTTTCATTAAAATAAAACAAGGATAAATAATCACAAAAATAATGCAACAAGTAAAGACCTTACCTATTTTGCGGTCTTTTGTTGGAAGAAATAGACTTAGGGTTAGATGATCTGGGTAGATGAGGAGTACCATTGCTACTTGGTTTGTCTGAAATGCTTGCAGCAGACCTTTGCTTGCTCATGGGATGACTAAGGTTCCTTTTAGGAAAGAAATTAGATTGAGTGAGAGCACCATCTTCAGATGCTTTGGGCTTCAGGGGTGAAGAACTGGTTGACGTAGAATTTCCATTTCTCTTCAGAAGAGCACGACTGCCGTTACTCTCAGGAGTACTTGGCACTGCCTGTTGTTTTGTGGTTTTGTTAGCAGTAGAAGCCACAGAATTTGCTCCCGATTTTCGAATTGAAAGTCTATTTTTCCGTTGTATATCAGAACTTGGTGGAAGGCTTCTTGGAGTGTTAATATTTGACCTTATACCATTAGGGGTTTTTTGGGGAGTTACCATTGGCATTTTTAATTTTGAAGTCATACATAAACTTTCATATATTGAACTGAAAAAAAATTACAAATATATATGCATGAGAATTATTCAGTTTTAAAATGAAGTTAAGATGCACTGAATCCCCTAATTCTTATTGCTCATGCCATTCAGTTTACAATATCCTAAGACCGGCAGACACAGATCACTAGTTCCAGCAGCAGCCTGATAGTGACTTCTAGGCATTGAACAAAAGTAAGTTGAAAAATTATTTCAAAATGCTACAGCAAATAAAAAACAGGATGCTATCAAAGCCCTGATAATACACAGTCTAACTAAAGAACAAATAATTTTTGTCCACAGAAATATTTTAAAAATGAGTCCATATATCCCTAAAAATTACTTTCAACAGTTACCTGTAGACCTACTTGTCTCAATCACTGATACTATTCTCATTATTTCTAAAATCTAAATGCCAGCCATGAATATCTTACAGTCTTCACCCTGGCCACACTGGAGTGCTACCATTTTGTGCGCCTGTTGTGTGTTGTCATACTTGTATCAATGAGCTGCTGAATGAGACCATTTTCCTCCACCAGTTGATGATATTGAAACATGGCCTTTTAGAAACAGTTTGTAGATGTCATCCAGCTTTGCCATGAGACATCCAGAGAACCATTGAACTCTTAAATATCTTTCAAAATCAGCCAAAACAGAAATGCAAACCCCCGGCTGAGGAAAAGCTAACCCTAAGTCAACATCCTGTAGTGTCAATACCTTAAATCACATCTTGCTAATGTGTAAATAAGCATTTCAGTAGTTACAGGCCTACAGCCATTGATCAATAAATAAATAAGTTCATGAATAGATCTATTTTTGGTTGTATTATGCATATATGCTAACAAACAAGGAACTACTTAATTAACATCTACACATCAGTAATTTCTCATCTAGTCTAAGTCTATTCCATAGACTATTCAACTTCCTCTACTGGCATAATTTTAGTCTCATTGTATGAATTTATTGCACAATAACACAATAATGTTTAATAACAGTTGTGATGAGTGTCACTCAAATTCTAACTACAGTATATACTATACTTTTTTAGTGGCATCTGCAGCACTGGAACTAGATCTATGTTTTGTAAGTCTCACCCCTTTTAAAGCATAGTCATGCAGGGCTACTATGAACACCTGGGATAATTTGAAATGAGTAGCCTACATTGCATCTTCAGGACTGTGGTGTCCAAATTATAAAGACTTTTTTAAATCTAATATTCAAGCAATTAATTTTACTATTTTTACTATATATTTGGCTTAGTATACATGTAAATTAATTTATTAAAACATTAAAATAATCAAGAAAAAAACTTTATTTCTTTTGTTGGCAATGCTAAGGTCTATAAAGAAAAATCTAAATGGTCTAAGTCTGTAGATTTTTGAAACTATACGTAGATAAGAGTTGGCTGTAGATTCCTACAATCAGAAATTATCTACCTTTTTTAAAAAAAATGGCAGCCATTTTTACAAAAAAAGCAGTTTGGAACACATCTGAAAAAAATAAGCACTTAAAAAATGTGTTAATAAAATTTCTATCCAATACATAAACTTATTTGTCCAAAAAACAAAAAAAATTATCATCATCCCAGGTGATTAATATATACAGGTATTTTAGCTGCATTGAATAGAAGTTTTATTCTGAGCTGCAGAAATCTATTTTCAAAAGGTTTAGAAGCAGACAAAAAGTTATATTGAAAGATATTCAAACAATGTTCATATAAACACAATGTAATTATGTACACTCTTTGGAAATTTGGACTAAAAATTTCTACATCCTGACTATCATAATTATCACATTATGTCACAACAAATTAACAAAATAAATCTATCCTAACTTAACATAACTGGGAGCCTGGGAGGGAACACTGGGGCACAACACTGGTTATACACTACAAGCTAATTTTTTACAGGTTTTATATCCTAAAACTATAGAATATAGGATGACACTTCTCAGGAAAAGCCTCTCCAATCACCTCCGTAACAACAGCTGTACAATGAATAGGACACTGTTCAGTTCAAGTTGGTTGTAGAAAATAAATATTAACCCAAAACCTGCAAAATTACTCAAAAAATGACATAAGAATTGTAAATAGTAAAAAGTTTCAACAATAAACTTTCAAAATAAATTCTGAGTGGTACCCAATGATGATACTTCAATTGTATTTTAAGAATTTTAATGTTACTTCTACATAGAAGTGGACAGCATCAATTACTTTAAAACTTTATCTATATGGGTAAATGACTAAAGTAGTAAAATACCCAAAAGCATATCATAGGCTCCATCAATCTGTAATGCAACTTTTGGGACAGTAGCTTTGTGCTATAAATCACAGCAAGATTTTTGAAAAACTCTTGGATTTAATGTTTATAACTGTTTGTTACACTGGTTATTATTACTTTTAAATGAAGAAATTAACAATTGCATTTAAACGCATTTTCATAATTTCTAAGGAGAGACGACTTACAAAGTTGCAAGTAAAGTCGACATTTTAGAAATTCATTGCTATGCAAAAATTACTTTACTATAAATGCTCATGTTTATCCTGAGGCTCATGAAATTCAAATTTTCTGGTAAACTGTGAAAAGTACACATTATTTGTTAAAAATAATCAGTATTTTCTAAATATACTACGCCTTTTATCCATACACGTAGCATCATGGAAATATCACACAAAAACTAATAATAAACTGCCGGACACTTTATTTGTATATTACATAAGTCAGATGTCACCCAATCTTCTTCACGTCAAGCGCATTCAAATTGTGAGGGTAAAATTCTTGAGCGTGAACGCAACAGTTGATTGGTCGTTTTCTCTAATGCCAGATTTTCGAAAAACTCCTAAATGTTTGGTTGTAATTTCGCCATGAATATGTTCGTGACACATATTGTGCGTAAGATAACAACATTTATGCATTATAAAATGACAGCGGAAAATTTAAGATTTAATTATAAAAAAGAGAATATAAGTACGCAGGAAGTGTGGTGAGTGAAGGTGGAGGCTCATGTGTAACAGGTGAGAAAATGGCATAAGTTCTTCAGTGATGTGCACTGTTACATAATTAGACGATGTATACTCGTTAAGTAAAATAGTATAAATGTGTTATAAGAGTATGGGAATAGATTGCAGTACCTAGTGTAATGCATGGTATGAATGTTGTGGCAAGGAATGTAAGTGACTTTGAAAAGTTGAATATGATGCAGAATCAGATGTCTTTAGGCATTGGGTGCTAAAAAATGAACAGCTGTGAACAAAGTAAGAAATGGCTTCGGAGAGGAGTTTATTTTCTGATCAAGTGATAAAGGCTATGTTAAATTTTACGGTGGCATTTAAGCGAGATTTTTTTGTTCAAAGGCAGTGATTGCAAATCATTTAAAATAAATTAAATTTCAATACATTATAATTTATAATCGAGTATATATCCTTCAGTGACCCCAAAATCATTGTGTATAAAGGGTGAAATCGCGTTTTCTAAAAAGACTGTTGTAAGCGATCTGTTTGATAAACAGCTCTCAAACCATAAGGTGTCTACTTCTAGGTTCCAAATTTTCTGCAGAAGCCGTTTGAGCTCAACGCTGTAGGCTGTTTTTAAGAGGTCAAGGAGCCGCTAGAGAGCTACATTCTTTATATCTATATCACTGCATATCTTTTCAGTGATGTTAAATAGGACGACCTGAGTAGTCATAGTCCTTTTATATTCAAACATATTTTTGCAAAGTGGGTTTGATTCGTCTAGGAGGGTCGACTGATGATTTTTTATCACTTTCTGGAATATTTTCGACAGATCGAGTAACCGGCTGCTCGGCCAAAATTTCATGCTGTATTAATGTCACCAGATTTATGCACTGGCTTAGTCATAGAATGCTTCTACTGACCTGAAAATTTGTGTGAGACGATAAAATTATAGATTCTGAAACAAATCATTGGTGCTGTAACAATGGAACTGTCTGACAGAAAATTGAAGGCTAATATTGTCATGTCCAACCACCTACGTATTTTTTTATCGTATGCACAATTTCACGTATCTCTTATAAATTTACCGGACTGGTTTTCCATTTCTTTTCAGCACTAAGATTTAGAGTTTTGCAGAAAAATTCAGTTGTAAAATTATGTAGAGTTGCTTTAGACTATTCGTCGAAGACTTTCGCACCGAACTCTGGAAATGAAGTGTCGAAATTAACGTTTTTTATTTATTTTCAAAATTACTTTTGTAATCAATGGTTTGATGTTTCGTTTCTCTTTGTTTATTTACCGGGTCGTTTTTGAATTATTTTCTACCATCGAAAATTCCAGTTGGAAGTGGTCTCATTTTGCTTCTGTAACGTTTTCGCGAAGGGTGCTTTGATGATCCTTACATATATCATTTTTAATGTACTGTCTGATCAGTCTTTTATTTGTATTCGTGCAGGTAGGTGTTTTACTTTGCTAAAGTCTTTTATTTCATCTGTAATCCGATCAGCACGTTTGGTCTTTCTGGCTGTGTTGGGTACGCATATATCTAATGCAGCTTTTAAATTATCGTAGTAAATTGAAACTGGTGTATCAACATCGTGAGGTCTGTTCGTTCTGGAACAAACTTTTTTCCTTTGAGTCCCTTGAGTGCCTCCTCAAGAGAGTTAATTGAGGGACAGTCATGCTTCTATCATTGAGAGATTGTCTATCTTATCGATGGCTTTTTTACATCCCTGTGTGCTAAAAAAAAAAGATTCACCCACTATTACTCGCATGGTATCTTTCTATTTATTCTAGAGCATTCGTTGATGCCGTGAAATTAACAGTCATTCGTACAACACGCGTCTAGAACGTGGAAAGTCCTCTGATTAGAATCATTAGATAAAGCTAATCTCGGCCTCTTCGGCTGACATGGCCTCGTACCGATGAGATGGCAAGTTCTAGTTTCGTTATTATTAGCATGTGGGTCGAGGAAGAATTTCTTGAAAACATCTTGAAACATCTACAGAAAATCTCGAACCTAAAAGTAGTCG
>VOMN01096073.1:0-28260 GCA_014899125.1 Orchestia grillus
ATTATTCTTTGGAGATGAACTGGAGAAGGCCTTTAGCAAGTCCTGGATGAAATTTTTAATATACTCTAAAATAAAAGTTATATATTTGTGCTTTCTGCAATTTTTTGAAGAAATGTACGAAAAATATATATTTTGGTTTGTGTTTAATTATAGAGCTAATGTTACAAAAAGAGAACCGAAAAGAGAAGATTCATGAAACTTGAAAACGAACTTAACGCTAATTTTTGAACAACCTGAACATGTACAGTGTTGATTCGCACAGTGTTTATTCCAAATTCTCCTTTTCTTTATGCACGGACCATGTTATATTTTTAAAAACCTTTGCTGTAATTTACGGTGGTTGTTGTAATATACTCTTGTATAACCACCTCACTTCGACCATTTTCACCGGCTTTGCTGGACAATATCGTGTTAAAGTATTTTTCTTGAGCTAGTGAAATTTTTTGAAAGTTTCGATTCTCATTTCTTTGCAGGTTGTACCATCAGATAGGGAAACGCCTCAAATACAAGCAATAACCGAATTTTAGACGTTGTGCGCACAGCGTACAATGGGCAGAAGAGTTTGCACTTTACAGTGTGGGCGAGACAAGGTGACGATTTGCATTATTTCTATTCGTCGTAGCTACTGTGGACATATGTGGATCTGTCCTGTAGTTTGAGATACAATGCAAATTGACTGATAAATTTTGGCTTTTTTTCACAGTATTTTTGCGTTATGTCTGGGTCTCACGTTTTTTTCACAACTTGTGGGTCGTCCCTGATCTAACTTCATTACTCTGTACTTCGAGCCCTGGCTGTCGCTGCTAAAGTTTTATTCTTACCTATTTTATCACCTGCGCAGATCACTTTAGGTTGATGACCTCTGTGCACCTGTTTCTTTCTGGTGCTCGGCCGCTCAACAATTGTTATAAATCTTACGTAGCTAAATTTTCTTTTTACCCCAGCAAATATCAGACTCGTTACAAATCCAAAATGGCCGGCGTAGGTTTATTCTCTCACAATTTATAAACTTTTAGGGAACCTTATTCTGCTTCTTAAGTCGCACTCGCTCTTTTTTTCTGCGCTCTCAATCGTTGTCAGCTTCTAAACTACAAATCGCGCACAGGGTATTCCAGTTAGCGTTCCTCCGATGACAATGACAAATCTCCAACAATGCCAATCTTCGTCATTGCATCTTGAGTGCCGTTTCATACATCGCTAACGGTTCGTCGCCGGGCTTATTTTTTTCGTATAACATGTACTTTTTCATTGTCGGGTGCGATTGTTGAGTCACTTTATTTGTTATCGTTCACCTTAAACGGACTGCCCTATTCTGCACGTTGAGTTGTTGTCTTTGCGATCTTCCGTGGTTATCGTTTTGTTTTTCTCAGATGCTTATACTGCTTTTTAAGTGACTGCGTTGCTGTCATAGTTTGAAACCCTAGCATTTTCTTTTCAATATCTAGTTGCATGTTCCTTCAGCTCCGCCTATTCCTGTTCCACAGTTGTCTGCTGGAAGTTGAAGATGCGTGGAGTTGCCCTCGACTTCACGCTCGTAATGCCCCAGATTTGAGAATGAAATTTTCGCTAAAGCGATTTTACGGGAAAGTGTATTTTTAGTAAGGAAGGGGAAGAGAGGATCATTAACAGATTAACTTGAGTTTTTCTGAAATGAAGCGATCTATTTGGGATACAAACCTTTTTAGACCTTTCTATTGGGTTCAGAAAACACACATTTGTCTGTCTTGAAAACATGAACACTTTTTATGTCTTGGATGTATGCTTAGAGTTACACGCAACTGATTTTTCAATCAAATTTTGCATGTTTGTAGACATTTGTGCCTATATTGCGGAGAAGAATGTGATATAGATGCCTATCCTTCAAAGTTTTAAGGTTTGACTTGAATTGCTTGATCTTCAACTTAAAAATTTTATTTCCCATCTTCTTATCTGCTAATCCTTATTACAATTTATATATCTTTTAACTTTTTCTCTCGAGCTAATTTCTGGCCTAAGATAATTATTTTTGATATCCACCTCGCACGCCTGAATTTTATTTTTGTTGTTTCTTTGAAGTCTTTTTTCATATTCTTTTCATACCCGGACGTCTGTTTCGTCCAAATTTCGAGTGTTCTTCCATTTTCCTCTTCAGTACCGTACTGTTGACTCTTCAGTTTCTGTCACTAACTTGCACTTCTTTTTCTGTACTTCCTCTGGTGGTAAATTTATTTTTCACCTTCCAATGCTTTTGTTACTCTTATTTTTAGCGAGCTATTCGTTTAGGTCCTTTAGTAGTCCTCTGTTTTCTTATCTTTTCAAGCCTTGAAAAAATTTCTGTACTTCATCGAAATCCTACCTCTTGCTTCTGCAGATCGGCATCCCTTTGTCATATGTCAATTCCTCAATAGCTTTCTATTAACTTCCATAGACTTTCTGTCGAGAGACTGATGTTTTTCTCGTTATTCTCATTTTTTCCAACCAAGTATGTCGACCTAGAAATCATTCCAATTTTTTTTGTCCGGGAATTTCACCTTCCCTACAACTTCTGCATTTTCAGTATTTTCAACCGTTGTTAAATTGCTTTTTCCATGCCTCTACCCAATCTAATGTCAATACTCGTACCTTTCCTTTTTCTTTTGTATTCTTAATCTTGTCGAAGTAAGCCCATCTAACCGATACTTAATTTGTTCGAATCGTAGCTGCTTTCATCTTCTGCCACTAAATGCGCTTGAAATTCTAATAAATAAATAAATATTCCGCTTGCTTCCTTTGGTACGTCGTTCATGTACACATTCCTCGTTTTCTTTTCCACTCTCTAACACCTGCATCTTCCCTTCTGTTCGGGGCTGCTTGGTATTCTTCACAGGTGTCCCCTACAGCTCTCGCCCCGGCCCCCCCTGCAGTGGGGTGGCGCTACAACAGCACCTACAGCGGCTCCGGCGGTGCGTCGCTGCGCAACAGCTCGAGTTCTTCTCACGGCTCGGTGTCCAGTAAAGACAGCATGCCCCAAATTGGTGGCCCTGACGAGTTCGTGCACACTGAGGGCCTAGCCCTTCTCATACAGACGGAGGATAATGATAAACTGGACAAAGGAAAGAAAAAGGGCACGAAACGATAATCAAATTGCTGGCTACATACCGTCTATTTAAGTACAAAAAAGGCGAAGAACTTTTCCGTACTGGACTGGGTCTAACGTATAGTTACTGATTCTCTTAAAGTTTGAATGAAATGACTCGAGGGTGTTCGTGGAGAGCAAAACAGCGATCTGCAAGACGATGAAGCACGATCATTTATTGCACTTCTTGTGAGTCATGGTTTAATGTCACTTAATAATTGCAATCACAACCTTTTAGGCCTAATTAGCTAGTTTTCTCACATGCTACTTCTCCGCAATAGTGGAAAGGAAACTTTGAGCACTTTTGAAGCATTTCCTGCTAAAAATTAGTGTACCCAGTTTCTTCAATAAGATACAAGCAGTGAGCTCTCGCGCTTCTAACGCTAATATTTCATGCAGAAGAAAAAAAAATTAAGAAATGCAGATATTGGGACGAGTATCGATTGCTCAACAGTATTTCCCCCCCCCCTCACTTAAAAAGAAAGTCAATTGACACTTTGACTAAGATTCTCCACGCAGATAAAATTACATGCCGACAAATATCTTTGCTGTGAATTTAAAAATGAAGGATTTTAGTTTCACAAATTTGGTTACCCTATTAATTTTCATTTTAATCAGAACTAGCTTATTTGTTTGATTAACAGAAATTTGACGGAAATTTGAAAATTTGTATTAATACATGATAGTGCTTTGGTTACATTAGGTTAGGTTAGATGATCGCCGGTACCATATGTGACATACTTCAGAGGCAAAGTGTTGAAAGGAATCAAAGAATGGTCTATTCAAGTTCCATGCCAAAGTTCCTTATGCGAAATTTAAGAGACACTTTGTAATTTTTGTAGATATCGTATGGGCTTTTGAGGGGAGGTACGTTGGTGGTAGAACGAGCGCACAAATCTCGATTAAATCGATCGCATCAAGTCGAGTTTCTTGCATCACTCGCGCTTCTTCATCGACCAGCATCAGATTTGATGGCATAGGTTACGATGTCTCTGAGATCTCATTTTGGCAAAAGTATCCGAAATGCTGAGAAATTTTTTATGTTTGGTGTGTTCACGGTGCTCGTTGTTTCTCCTAGAGGGTACAAATGCTGAACTTTTGTAGATCAATTAATTTGTAGTCCAAGTAGGCCTGAGGAACTACGAGAAATAAAGACCTTTCTTGTTTTTTCTTGAATTTTTAATGAATTTTAGTTGAAATGCGTCACTATTCTGAAAATTTGCGAGACAATAAGAATTTTATTTAGTACATTTTAGTATAAGAAGTTTCACTTACAGGAGACCAATCTTGGGACCATTTACAATACTAATAAAATATTCCTCACGTCAATGTATGGGACCATATAAATGATTAGTACGAGCCTTTTTTACGGAACGTGATACTTCCAGTTGCTATCTAGTAATAGAGGCCTTGTAAATACACGATTCTAGGGTAACTAGATTCTGCTCCTCATGGATGTTTCCTTTTTCACGTACTTCGAAAACTGAGTTCTAGATGCTAGAACTGACTTCTGTAGGTCATGCCTCAACACCTCCCTGGGTAGGCGTCTGATGTGACTGGTCTTCGTCGGTATAATTGTGGTGATTAGCGCTACTCAGTCTACCGGAGCTGCACACAACACGTCGAATCAGTAACACTTGTTGCGGGAGGCTGTCGCGCGTTTATTTCATGGTTAGATAAGTTATTATAATTTGCTCTCAATCGTACTTTCTATCTTGAGAGGACACCCGCGTACCCTGTAACCGACCGGTTGCACGTTTTCGTTTTTGGATCATATTTTTTTTTGTCTCCACCTTTTCGGCATCTCGAAAGACTTGCTTATTACGTACCTCGCTGTAATAATCGCTTTACACCTGTACGCCCTTGTAGGAGTCTTAAGGCACATGTAATTAACACGAGTTTCACTAGCTTAGATTTACATTTTAAGTTGAATTTCGTAACGAATGTCACGCCAAAAAGCAGCTGTTGAAATAAAATCGGTTTCGTCGGTCTCGCTCATGCTGCGAGCCAGCAGCAGGCAAAACGTTGCCGAGTTGGGACTATTGCTAGATCTCAGTTCGGGGCGTGAAAAGTCAATAAAGTTGAAACTGTGGTATTATGTGAGGGTATAAATTGATTCATTTAATGATTTTTTCGCAACTTTTCATGCTTTCTTCTGGATCCCTAACGAGGTTGGTTCCTTTTTACAGTTTCTCTTGTGCGACTAATCTGTAATTAGAGTTTGACCTGTTGTAAAAATAATTCTTAGGTTTTCATTGGATACCACAGATTAAGAGTTCGTCTTTTCCAATTGTTTTCACATGTATACCCGCTTCTTTACCATAACTGCACCTCAAAAGGATGAAATCACCCGTGAAATTTATACAATTTTTCGATTATTTCATACATTTTCAACTTGGTAACCCTCCGTACGACAAATTTCATACTGTGCATGGGATACTCATGTCTGTCACTACCGTGAATGGGAATATGAAAGTAAACTTCATGTTGCCTTCTCGAATTTAATTCTTCATCACGTCTTATTAGAATTGAAATCTTTCGTTCCACCCTATCTCACTTGTCAGATTCTTTCGGCTGCCTTTACTTGTTCAACCCTCGAAACCGTTTTGCTCTTATTTTAATTTCTAGTGTTTTTTAATTGTGTACTAGACGGTGACCAGTGTGAAGCCCAATTCTTTCTGAATATATCAAGTTAAACCTTAATTTTGTGTCGCATTCCTAGGTTTGCATCATTGCGTGACCAGGAAGTAGAGAAATCTTTTGAATTTGTGTGTTTTGAAAATCACTTGTTTATTTCCCCACTGCTTCGCTTTCCAACAGCTACATCTAATTTCTATCTTTTACTGCACTGGCCTTCAATTTTCCTTTTGTGCTCATGCTCTGCTGTTTTTCCCTGACTTGAGTTTAAGCTAGGTGACGTTAACTTCGTGCTAGTTTACACTCTCAATACAATCATATAATCTAACTAATTACTTTAATTTTTGCCGTCTTCTCGAATTCATGTGTTGTTCTCAGGTACGTGTCGGCTATTCTCGTCGGTCTAAAACATTACTATTGCCCTATGTTGTGTTCCTGCTCTATTACTCTAAGGACGTATCAGCATGAACAATTTAACATGAACAGTTAATTCGTCCGTCGTGGCACCTCATGAGAAGATGTCCCTCACGACCCGTCCACGTTGGGTTTCACTCGAGGCTCAATCGCTGAGTCGTGTCAGCTGTACCATGTTGGGCTACATGACTTTTTTCGAAGCGAATATACTTTGTGCACATTTAATTAATAACGATCAACACGTTCCCTTCTTGTGAAAGCTTATACCTACGCTGTACCATAAGGGCGCCGAATGTGAATTTGGCGACACTTTCGTAGTTTGATGTTAGACATGAATTTATAATTTTTGTTCTTTTCCTTTCCACGGATGAGTGGTATTTAGTAATTTTAATAATTATGAATTTGAGGTTTTCTGCTAACACATAAAAAGAGTGTTGGCACACAGGCAAACCATTACGTAACAATGGTTGATTGGTGCACTGGGCCCAATTCGTAGGGAATGTGTTTTGTATTGCTCTTGCTCTCAAGGTCTGCTCCAATTTCTAATGTACGTAGTTTAGCGTGGTAGCTCATTTGCTGGGAACGATTGCAGTACTATTGCTATTCCTCCAGCTGTTCTGTCATCCAAATTTTTTGTGAAGTTTCAGTCCACAACAAGTGCCACTAAATATCATGAACATTTCTTTTTTAGCTTTCATTCATGTGTCGTAAAAATTTAATAATCAAATGTTAGTGTTTGCATATTACATAAATGAATGTTTTTTGGTTTCTATTTTCAGGGACCTATAATAACAAATTCGGGCTTCAAAGACTACAGCAGAGGGAACCTCAACTACGCATATGAAACATTCGAAACTGCGGAAAACGGAGTCAACGGTCGTAGACATTCCGGAAATGGGACTTCAGGAGGCCGAGGGTACAGCCGTTCAAACGGGGGCATGCAACACCCTAGGGGGGGAAGCCCTATGCGGGAGACCCGTGAACACCACAATCACTCCCACTCAAACGGTTACCAAGATACCTACAGCAGCGGGCATCATCATCAGCACCACTCGCACAAGTCTAGTTACGGTGGGAACGGTCCTCTTCACCACTACAATACCCAGCCTTCTGGCATGTCAGTTGGAGATACGCGATCCCTTCAAAGACCCCGTCAACCACCGACTACTCGGGATCGAGGCTGGTCCACAAGCGGGATGCCGGACCCCAGAACGACGTACTCATTGCCTAGAGGTGCACATGCAGCCCCCGCGGCGTACGATCGGAACCCAATGGCAGAAAATACGCCTGATTTTTATTACCTTCCATCGCAACGCAAATACTCCGGTGAGGTCGTCAGGGTCTACGTCGACTACAACAAGGCCAAGTAATGAGCTGAGTGGCTCATCGTTGTCGTATTTCATATACGTTGTGCTCCTGGTTTAGGAATATCGTGGAGACGTTTGCATTCAGTTTTACTGTTAACAAATAAGCAATTTATCTATTGCACTATAAGGAGCGTTAAGATAAGGGAGGGAATCTGCAGAACTCGATGACAAATTATTTCACAGCCCAAGCATTGTGTTTGGTCTCAAACGCTTTGTTCGAGTGCAGATGTAGGAGCTATAACCGTTCTCATGTTTGACGACATGTGCAACGTACTAGCTGCCATGTCACCTCACTCGCCCCTGGAAGAGTCATCATCTACCTGAACGGTAACGGCAATCCTCCACCTGATTATTCTTTATATGTACTTTAGTAATTTTTTACTACAGGGAAAGTAGTCGAAGCATAACTCTACCATTGCTAAGTTCAATCTTGATTCAAGTAAGTATGTTGTGCGTCGCTCCTTTTTGGTAAACGGAATTCAACCTGATGAATTAGAAAGTATTGCGCTCTGTAATTCCCTGTAGTTCCCTGTAGTTGGTATAGTGCATAAAACTACCTTACTTTGTGAGAATACTTAGTCAAAAACGAGCGACTTCTTGAAACCGTGTAGAGAATACTATTTATCCTTAGTTTTATAAACGTTGGTTAGAAGTTTCGGCTTGACGCATGGTGCCATCTGCACGTTTGGGACGATGTTGGGATTCTAACTTGTAATTAAGTGTGAGATATCTGTGAAGTCCTAGTACTTAAGGATTTGGACACGAAAATAAAGAATGGTGCGGTCATCGACAACGGATCGTTATAATACGATTGTGGAAAAACAAGTTTTGGTTCGTCAAAAAAAATGTAATGAGGAAATGATGAAAGGGAGTTATGTACTCCTAGCGAAATTATAAAAAACTATAGGCTGTATCGGTTCAAGAGTGAGCTTCCATCTCGTCTTCATATTTCTAAGGCCAACTTACTAAACAAGCTGTGACCTTCCGAAAATATTTTGCTGTGACCCTCCGAACTGTGTACACTCATGTTCGATGGCCTCCCTGTCTAGGGGTGCCAAGCCCAGTCTGGTCCCATGGCCTCCGCCTAGTGGTGCCAAGCCCAGTCTGGTCCCATGGCCTCCCTGTCTAGAGATGCCAAGCCCAGTCTGGTCTTTGCATCACTCGCACTACGTCCACTCGGAGATACATGTAATGAATTCGTTGGTCTTAATTTTTATTATCGTCGGCCCCTCAAACTTTTTTCTGCACTCCGTCGTGTGAGTTAGGAGCATCATGTGAGTCACTATTATCACATGGGTTACTAGTATCTTGAGGGTTATTAGTATCTTAGGGGTTACTAGTATCTTGGAGGCTACTAGTATCTTGGAGGCAACTAGTATCTTGGAGGCTACTAGTATCTTGGAGGCTACTAGTATCTTGGAGGCTACTAGTATCTTGTGGGTTACTAGTGTTTGTCTGAAGTGTAAAGCCTTCACTGTTCCTCCCACTGGAAAAGGGCTGTAGTGTCACGGACGAATTATGAAGTAGAATGGAAACTATGAATGGTTTACATTGACCCAACGGCGTGAATTTAATTTTATTTAAATCGTGAATGAGTGATGCAGTCTGACCGACAATTTTTCTTATTTCCATGAATTTTGTACACCTAACGGCAGATGAGCTTTATCTTGGATTATATTTTCAGGCAGTATTTTCTCTAACGGTTAAAATTTACCTTTTGGACGCTGGCAGCATTAGTGTCGGAAATGAAGTGAGAGCGCAGCGGAGCCCTTAGTTAATTGTCCCTTTTGTGCCAGTACCTAGTGGCCTAGTGAAGCAATCTACCATGTACCTTTCTGCTGCTCTCATTGATTCTAAACTAAACTTTTATTATCATAGATTGAGGAAGGGCAAGCAAAAAATTCCGTAAGGAACGCTCATTCTGATTGGAAATGGTGCAGAAATTCTTCAATGAGTTGGGTTGTTGAGAACCCGACTACTTTGTCCGTTTCGCCAGTTGAAATATAAAAATGAAGTCAGAAAATAATTTGTTTAGAATTAAAAAATAATTATTCTGTCTTACCTTTAAGATTTTTAGGCCCTTTTTCATAAGATTCATTTGTTTTTGACTCGTTGAAAGACCTAGCTTTATTAAAACTTGTTTTGTTGAAGTAATGCAAAATCTTGCAAAATATTTTTCTATCTTTTTTATGATTATTTTTCTGTCCATTAATGCGTGCTGTTTTTCTTGTAAATTTTACGAAATGTTTTGGCTACAAACAATAAAATTTGACTGTTCTTTTTAGGTTATCTCGTAACCGCATATAATGAAGGGTTCTCATATCGCACCCACCATGCACTCAAAAATTCTTTAGTTGCTGACAACTTTTAGGTCGATGGGTAGGTCTTGGCAAAAGCCAAGATACTTTCTTTTGCATTTATATTATTGTTGATTTATTTCTCATCGCCCACTGTCTTGCGCGGTCAAAGATGTACTAGAAGTTTGGGAGAATGTAATGGAACACAGCACGCTAGACGTTCGGTATGGTGTTTTCTATACGACAAACCCATCTAATATCCTAGGATACTTACCAAGCTCATTTATTTCATGGTTGATCGGACATGAAAGAAGCTCAAATAAATTATATTAAATTCTTGACTCGGTTCTCTAGCGGTAATGATTGAATTTAGTTTAAGTAAAGCTGCCATTTCTCTAAACAGAGTTCTTAGCTGGCGTCCATCTTTTAGGTTATTCCATAGATTGAAGTCCTTCTTTCTGGGACGTAAAAAGACTCGCCTGCTTATTAACACTACAGCATTTCCAGTAGTGTTTTGGAAAATTTAGGCGAAAGTTTTGGATTAGACTGGCTGGTGTAATTATTGATTCCTTATCGGAAATTCAAACCGTGAAATATAATGTGCTCTTTACATGAATACATTTACGTCCAGAATAATTATAAGTTTTTTATATAAAATTGCGGAAATAACAGTATTGTGGTAGTTTAGGAAGCTGTAAATTATTTAGAAGTTAGATTTGTGTAATCCTGCTTTATTATTATCCTTCAAAGGAACTGACTAAACTGTCGTTGCAACCGGTTGCTGAAAATGGCTCGCTTTATACAGAATTGAGCAAATATTTTCGAGAACGATTGTGATCGCTTCTCGGGATCGTTGCTATGAGTCCCCGAAAACATATGTTGCGAACATGTTACAAATTTCGATACAGGTAAACTATTTCGTCAAATTTGAGTAATTGGGATTTATGTATGTAAAAGTTGCCTTTCATTTGAATGATAGGCTTAGTAATTGAAGGAAAATTAAAAAAAATTGTTCGAAAAGATTTGGTTTTCCGTTATTTAGGTCAGTAAACAAGGTTTAGGGACACAGTCTCGAGTATGGTATTTCATACCAATTAATATGAGTGGAAATGTGTTAATCAGAAATGGATATTTATGAGTGCAAATTCTGCTTTTGCTATTCTAAACCGACATACCCTCCATAGATGTGAGCGTGAGACCAAATCTGTGCTGGTTTTGTGCAGGATTTGATCTCGCTTATCATTTCTAATTTTGCAAACTTGCGGATATGAACGCAATTCAAGCTCAATACTGTAGTTAAACCTATACCATTAAATTAATATTCAAGCTCTTTGTATAATCAATTAGAGTTCAAGATAACGTAATTTTAAGAACACTGTAAGATAATTTTTTAAAATAGATCTTATTCGGTGTTATGTAAACAAGCCATTACATTACCTTGGGCTGGAGATGTAAAACCAACTTGAGTTCCAACTGAGCGCGCCACATGAAGGTGCCATGATGGATCATGTGGCGATATTAGTGCAATTTGTTTAGGGTGTCCGTCGTTTGCAGTCCGCTCTTGTCACCTGCGTTATTGCCCTTGGCGGGTCCAGAGCAGGCATGTTCTCTTGTCAGGTCCAGAGTTGGCATGTGTACTTGACAGGCTTGGAGTTGTCACGTCCACTTGGCTTTCCCTACGGAGATACACGTGGCACTCACAGCTGTTGGTTATGCTTGTACTGGCGTTACCATAATGTTCGACCCAAATGTGGATACTTGGAACCTAAAGTTAAAAGCTCATTTTTATTTTCTACGCCCCTCTTATTTAAGCTGTTTCCATCTATATGGAGGTACTGATGTACCTGAAAGTCCTTGAACTGGCGAAATCCTTGGGCGTGAATGTTCAAATCTGTACGTGATTCGTGTCCAGAAAGTTCAATATTTCCTGAATTATTTTATGACCAAGTCTTGGCTTTTCTCCAAGTTTTTGGTCAATTTAGCTAAAGCGTTTCTATGTTACCAACTGACCATTCAGTCCTACAAATCCCTTGTTGTCTTAATAAATGTCTTAACTAAATATCCAATCACAAACTTGCAATTATTGGGCCACATTACTTTCATCCGCTAAAGCGAGTTTTTGGCAAAGTGTTATCACAGTGACAAGTTCACTCGTAGAAAACATAATCATACGAGTGAACCATTTTTATCACTGGGTTGCAACTTCGCAGTCGTTCGAGTTCGGTTACCGTCGTACCTGTTGGTGTTCGTGTCTTGCGATCAGTAACCGAAATTGTAGAAGTTAATTGTAGGATTTGTTGTACAGTTAAGTTTGCCTCGTGTTGATTCATAATTTCCGTTGCCCCGCGTTGTTGGTCGATACGTTATGTAGGCAACGTTGTGAGCGTGTCTCGAGTTTCTGCTGTCATTTTTTCTGCATTATTTTTTTTTTNTTTTTTTTTTTCGAGTCTATTCGCCTTGATGACGACCGTGGGTTTCCAGTTTTATATTTAGTGGGAGCACAACTCGAACCTACAGTGTTATTAGCTTAGACTAAAGTGAATGTATAGTGGAAAGATGACATTGATATGATAACGTAACTTCTATGAATTTCTCAGGAGATGCTCGCGAACCATTACCTCCCTCAAGCATTCCTCTGTCAACTGAGAGACCATTTTCCATTTCGTTTCGTAGTATGTGTGCTGTAAGTATTTAACGTGCAATTTTTTTACTTTTCTGTTTTGCTCAACATGCCTAGCTTATTAGAGTTCTCCTAGCTGTAGTCTAATTCCTGAAAACTCGAGTTTTGAAAAAGATAAGC
The DNA here is from genome assembly GCA_014899125.1 of Orchestia grillus. Taxonomy (NCBI): domain Eukaryota; kingdom Metazoa; phylum Arthropoda; class Malacostraca; order Amphipoda; family Talitridae; genus Orchestia; species Orchestia grillus. The sequence goes on from VOMN01096073.1 coordinate 12,610, forward strand.
ATAGCAAGTTTTTCGGGGTGGCCCCGGCGTTGTAAATAGTATACAAAGTTATGATTATGTACTATGTGTTTATATGTTTTCCATCCTATCTCATTCTCGCGTAATATTCTTCCTCCGCATCATTTCAATAACCTCACTATTTACTACTTCTCCCGTGTGTTCCTCATTGCATTTGGGATCCCTCATTTAATTCTTGCCTGCGAGTTTGTAGCTCAAAAGATGCCTGTGAGATTTTACTAGAATATAAATAACTCAAATTAGATGGAACTTATAATAGTTTTGTACAATAATGGAGATATTAAACCTTTATAATAAGTAATGTTGAATAAATGCCAGTGTGAAGTTTACGTTACCGGTGATGTTAGGGCGGTTGAAGGGAATCTGGTTGGACTCGTCAATTCAAGCTTCAGTCCATCGAGGGTGTTTGCTGTTGGTCTCTATCCTCTCATTCACCTGATGTTTATGGCAGTTTCGATTGTCTCTTGAGGGACTTTCTTGAGTTCCATTCGAAAAGTAGCGACTCATGATGCTCGAGTCGATTGAGCTTAGTGGTAACTTGGTATAGCTCATCTTTGTTTCTCATTTTTGGGAGGCGAGCATAACTAGCTACCGACTTTGGGAGGCGAGCATAACTAGCTCCCGACTTTAGGAGGCGAGCATAACTAGCTACCGACTTTGGGAGGCGAGCATATTTAGCTCCCGATTTTGGGAGGCGAGCATATTTAGCTCCCGATTTTGGGAAGCGAGCATATCTAGCTCCCGACTTTGGGAGGCGAGCATATCTAGCTCCCGACTTCGGGAGGCAAGCTTATCTAGCTCCCGACTTTGGGAGGCGAGCTTATCTAACTCCCGACTTTGGGAGGCAAGCTTATCTAGGTTCCTACCCTAGTGAGTGCCTTAAACGATGACATACGCGTCTAGTGTTGAGAGCGCTGTCACTTTCCTCGCTCTTTTTGAAGAGGTGCGAACATTTAGATGGAATTGTTGCGCTTTTATACGCTGTTCTCGAAGGTTATGATGGAAGAGAGAGTGCGTGGAATAGATCTGATTTTTAATTAATATTCACTCACTTATGCTACATCATTTGTATATGTTCATTTATGCAAGATTTTGGGGTGTACGCGCCATGCAAGTCATTTAAATTTTTTCTTCAAACTTTTTTACGGATTGAGTATCGTGTCATCAATGGGCAATCCATTTCTAGTGATACACCCTTCAAGCTGTCGAAAATCCATTCCAAAATTTGATTTGTTATGACTGATTATCTGCCGTATGGGACCTTCAACCCGTTAATGCATAGCGTACATTTTTATGTGCACTTAATGGTAATAATACCAAATTAGAGCAATGGTGATAAAATGGCGCTGACAAGATACATTTGATTGATTTCACAGTACCTCTACTTAGATTTCTGTGCTAAATAACCTAAGCATGAAGTGTTAAGTGACATTAAATTATTAATTTCGCGATGTCGATGCTTGGTACCTCATAACTTTTCCTAGCAGTATTTACGGAATCGCATTTGTTTCAACAACTGAAGTTTTTTCTTCTAAATTTTGAGTCTTGGGGTAAATGACCTCCTAACCACGAATATCTAAAAAACTGACAGTATTCATTGAGGAATAAACTTCATTCATTAATTGGTTAAGTCTGCCCAGTGTGAGTGGTTTACGAAAGAAATTATGTTGTATGCTGGTATCTGCGGAACTAGCTTACCGAACAGTGGTGCAGTCACGAAAAATTATGCAACCAACCACAGAAAGTGTATCTTGAATACATGTATTAGCGCCGGATTGGAAGGTCGTAGCCCAACTCCGGTCCTCCACCAGGCGTATTCTCACGGCTCGACAACGGTGGAAACAATTACGTCATTTGATGGCTCTTTTTATTGTTCAATTATTTATTTATGGTTCAATTTTTTTGCAATGAATTTAGAAATCATGTTGTATATTTAAATCATGTAGTTTTACAAATGCCGTCCTTTGCTGTAGAAAAGATATTCGGACTTTAATGGGTGAATGGAAGGTATACCATACTGTATTGTACGCTTCTTTACTCTGAGAACGTTTTAATTTACACCAAAAAGAGTGCAAGGAACAAAATGAGTGTCTAATGAATGAACGAATGAATGGATCAATTAATGAACGAATGAAAGAATGATCTTTCCAATGAATTCCCAATTGTGACGAGCAGATACCAGGGTAATCGGTGAAGAGGCACCAGAAACAGTCCTCTGCTTCCGGTCTGCAGTGGTGCAAATGTGCGTAGTACGAGAGGAGAAAAACGCAGGACTGGCTGCAGCAAAACCATAACTTGCGAGGGAAATGCTCAACTATGACACAAATTTGGAATGCTGTTTTCAAATATATTCGTGCGTATTTAAATAACCAGACCTAAGCGATGAATAGTTTTGAGTTTAGCATGCAAAAGATGGAATTGTCTTTTGGGGAAATTGTTCGCCTGGGTTGAATTAAAATGTTAAACGTTGGCCGGTGTTTCCATTGTTATCTAAAAACGTTTGGGGGTGGACGTTGCTTGTCAAGAATGGCTATTGTGTTGGATGGAAAGAAAATTTATTTGATGCGAATGCGGCTGATCTTTAACGTAGTACTTTATTGTGATGACTGTTGATTCAATCTATTTCATTTTCGTACTTCTTTTCTGTTATGTAACTGGGTAATGCTTAGGTTGTGGAAAACGAGTATAAAATAACCTTTTACTTAATGTTGTAATTAACAGATGGCTAGGAGTTATAACTTATTAGACTTACTGCTAATTTCTACTCTGATGAATTCTTTCGACCCGTTTGGTCAGTTCCTTTTATATCGAAGGCTTTGGAAAGAATTTTGTTCATTTTTATTCGATGTGGTGCCTCTTATATCTCGTAGTTTTCCCACTCTTAAACATTCTTACCCCGAACTCTTTTAGGGGCTTGTGAGGAGGTTCTCAGGCTGCGCTTGGGGGACTGGTGCGAATTGAATGGGAGCGGTCGGAACGAGTCGGCTCGGAAGTTGTTTTTGCTATTTTTCGTCGTTGCAATGGACTATTTATTCCTGCACAAAAAATGTATATGAACCTTCACGTGGTATGGCTGAACATGTCTTTACGTATCACCGTAAGGATCACCCTTCCCTTTAGCAGGTCATTTTACTAAGATACTGAGATGCATTTTTTATTTTCAGTTTATTTTATTCACTTTTGAATGAACTACAAATTGCCCAAAGTGTTAATTTTTCCGTGTAACATTTCGGTAGCTAATTCGTATTTAATTCCTTTTCAAAAATGTCTTGTAACGTTGCTGTTATGGTATTCCTAAAGCAAAGCAATTGTCTTAGTTTCCGAAAAGCTGAAACTTTCTGTGCGGGTGACATTATATTATCCTTTGGCCCAGGAACCAGTAATAAACGAATAGCCCAAAGCGTCAAATTAGGTTTCGTTTGTAGTCAAAAATGGGCCACCTTTTCAGCTGCCTTAGAGGGGAACACGTATGGAGATTTTAACCTGAGCTTTGAGTCGCTGTGTCCACTGCCCCGCGTATGCAGTCTGCAGGTGCAGAGCTGTAGCCTTTCATTGTGCCGCTGTAGAGTCACGGTTGTAAAATGTTTCCAATTCTTTGGTTGGACCTGATCGTTTATGTCAGGGCTAAATAAGACCGGGCTGATCTACAGTTGGTGATTGAGAGCAGAAGTTTATGAAGTCTAGTTTATACTCAACTATTTTCCATATGATAGTTTTCTTTTTTTGCACATTAATTTCGAGAGAGGTTTCTCTCTTGGGATGTCAGCGTTGTTGCTCAAGTCTTTAGCGGGCGTCCAGCGGCTTGGTAGCTGCCCTTAATTCTCGAACGAGCAATCGATTACTTTGCTTACGTCAATGTATAAGGAATTGGCGCTTCTCAATGAAAAAAAAATGAAATTTTCTCTTTCATTCGTTGCGGTATCGTACTGTGGAGATAACTTTGAATAAGATGTAATCATTTGCAGTGTCTCTCTTATGGTATTGTTCCTCTGGCAAAGTAACGAATTTGAATATCTCTAATATATTTTGGGTGATCAGCGCACCTCGAAAGTAGGAAATAATCAAAGTGGGTCACAGAAGCCTCGGTGAGTTGATAGCTGTGTTCTGTTATTGTAATGCCTACTTTAGGCTGCAAGCTTTGGGTTAATTGACGCTCTTCGTGAGCATTTTATGTATATCTTATCATACCCGAGAAAATCTGTAACATTCCTTACTGTAGTCTTGCGAGTTCATTTTAGATTAGGGACACCTAATTCTTTTTGAATTATCGTCGCTTAGTGATCTACCTCGTGAACGAGAGCCTCGGCTTCTGTTCAACTTTGAAATTTTATTTTTACCTTCTTCCTAGGCGAAGGCTGCCGCCGTGCGTAGCCCTACTGAAGTGTGGGGGACCAACCAAGATAGGATATCTTCTTCCCCGTCCATGTGTCAGTTAAATAAAATTTCAACCGAGCTTACGGCGAGCGTCGCGGTAAATCGATGAGAGTCGATTAGTGGACAGCTCGTAAGTGGACAACGAATGTACTAGGTATTAAAGAAATGAATTGTTCTATTTTATGCCCTCGGCGAACTGGATTAATAAATTAACCAAAACATCGATGCTATGTTCCATCGGCTGTGCCCGTCGTTCAGGGGTAAATAAGCCCGTGCGGAGGTTCGAAGGTTTTGAGATCTTTAAATTGTTCCCGTCCATGATTGTTTCGTCGTAGGTTTGTTTGTAGCATTTATAGTGCGCGATTACTCGACTAATTACCGAGGTGCATCTTGACGGCAGCGATGCTGTGAGCAAATTTAACAACGAAATATGAATACATGTGTGTATATCACAAATATATTTATGAAACCACTTTAATTTTACTATCCGTACCCCCCATGTGATCAATCTCTGAGCTAGTTAGTGCCTCACTGGATATCACTTTGATAATAGATAATTATTTCAATGTCAATGTGGATCCTGATATAACGGTGTGAGCCGTAATTAGAGAGCCGCAAATGATTGCTCTCTGCTCAAACTAACAGTTTTGCGCCTATTCTGTAATCCAGCTCCTTACTGAGCTGGGACCATGGATATCGTTTAGTTAACACATGGCGACTGAATAAGCGCGTCCTACGTAAACCGTCGCAGTTCACGTTCAGAATGGGTCAGGATCGCTGAGCAGTGCGTGTGCTTCTCCGCGTCAGACAACAACGCATGTTAGGACACTCGAACGCTTACGGAAAAATGAATCCGATAACAAAAGGGTCAAAGGTGGACGCAAATCCTCGGAATTCTTGAACTTTTAGTGTTGTGTCCAGAGTGTTGAAGAAAAAATTTGGTTCGTGCGTAGTGTATGTTCTTATTTTCAATTTGAATTGTACCTCGTTGTTAGGATCGCATCATATGCAGAAACTGACAGCGGCTTAGCAACATATATAAATTAGATTAGAATTCTGTGAGAGAAGTGTGTTGCAGACGAAGTTTTTATGTTCATTATCTTCACACATTTTTTCCCTTATTAACGATTCACCGAAGATAACAGCAGCCAACAAATTAACCGATTTCTCCGTTTAGTTGCGATTAGTGTTAAAGAATATCATCAAATTTTGATTTATTTTGGGGCAGTTTTTGTCGAATTAAAAATCATATAATTGAGGCAGGTAAAAACATACAGCATACTAGTTCTGAGTCTTTAATTTATTTTTCTAGAGTTTCAGAGTCGTACATTGCTCATTTTTAGTAGACACTAGAAGGAAATATATTTTATACATAAGTAATCGTATGACAATACACGAGACTAGAATGAAAACCAAGAAGATGAGTTTGTTCACCCCCTCAACTCAGAACGTTCCATGGCGCTGAAGCGTCATAACTATTCGATGTTGGCTTCCTGTGTGAATTTAAATGCTTTTCGATAACTTCGGATCGATGTCATTACATTTGGTTGAAATTTTAAAACTATTCTGACGTGTACGATGATTGCAAGTATATTCAGGATTTTGTTTTTGGCTGAGGACGTTGTCTTTAAATCTCGAATCCTTTCTTTCTTTTAGGAAATAAAGAATATAGTTTCGTAAACTAGAGTAAAATCGACTAGGTTTTTGTTTTGCAACGTAATTATATCAAGATCGAACACGCTTTCCCAGTGCTTTCTTCCACAAATCCATATTGAGAATGACCCCAGATCAATCATTCAAAGCTGTATTCGCGCTTTATTACAGATACGATAATCATGGTGTAAGAATTTTGGAAAATTGGTATTGCCAAAGGAAAAAAGGCAAAACTAATTTGGCAGGAACTACAAAGAAATGAAGCAAATGTGCAATAGCACATGATAACGACACGTGGCTTAAACTGAGCGGCGGGTAGAGACGAAGCTAGTGGGGTGATACGAGGGAAAATAATTTTTTCTAGATGAAATGTAAAAGACTGGGTCATAGTAAAAAATATTTTGATTAGAAGCATCACGGTAAAATATTAGTAAAATATTCTTTTGCATCGAATTGCATCACTGAGTAAGCAGAAAACTAGTTGATTGTATTCTATTATCACTCTTTGTCCTCCCTGCGTGCATTTCTGGTGGTGCGCAATACCTCGGATATCAAAGAAGAAAGTTAGCACCACCTTGATTCTTGTTCGCACTTGTGTTTATTTTAGGCTTTGGGGACTCGGGTGCTAACGTTGCGACGACTGCGCTTTTGTTTCTGGGTCATAACACTGCCTCCTACACTAGGTATAGGAGGCAGTGGTCATACCCAACACTCACAACACATTTCCTGTTATTGCGGAGTTCAGAAACTTGGAATCAATATTGGCAGCCTCCAGCAGGCCATGTGCAACATCAATAAGAAATTCTTTCTGTTTCGCCGACAGTAGCTTGGCACAAATTTTAAAGCCGCTCTACGAATTTCCAAATCTTGTAGCAAAAGTGCATGTGCAGAATCTTTATTGATCCTTGCCTTTCTGGCAATCTCCTTTCCAGTCAAACGACGATCTCCCATTACTAGATTTTCTACCCTCTCAAGAACAGCCGCAATCCGAGTGGTTTGTGGGCTTTCAGAACGACGATCGCGATGATCCTTCGATGTGCGGCCGCCGGCCATTTTTGAATCGGTTGAGCTACACCTTCATTTGTTTTATCTTCTCAGTAAGATCTTACAAATTATTTGCCATTGAGAATTATCAAGTTTTTGAGGAACCTTAGGTTCATATTTACTTTAAATCGGTACTAATTTGTCGAACAGCCTTCATTTTAGCATCATTGTATGGAATTTTTTTAAGTTGCGCAAATTAATTTCTGAAAGTTTTCAAAACATAGAAAAAGTATATAGAAAGGTATTCAAAGCTTTCACGTTAAAGTACATAGGAATGAAGATAAGTTTTCGAAAATTAGGGCCACGTTATTACAAGCTTTACCGATGGGATTTGACATTCCTTGACGTCTAATTATCGTAACAAACCTATCCTAACCAACCTAACCTAACCTAAGCCGAACCTAACCCTAACATAATCCAAAAGTCACCCTAACCTAACCACAACGTAACCGCGAAGAAGCGCAAGAGTAGAAAACCCGTTGTACAATATAAACTCATTTTTAACCATGTTCCCATCTAGTTAATCTGTCCAAAATAAATTTCCTCAATTCAGAAAAACAATGCTTTCCAATGATACCAAAATAAAGGCTGTGCGATAGATATAACGCCCTGTACATGATGCCGACTTACGTAAATATTAAGCAAAACTTGACGCAGCATTTCTGCTCAACTAGTTCAGTCTCCTTGAACTGAATGGCTGCACTGTTGAGTAAAATCAAAAATCCGAGGAACGAGTACCACTGCTCCTCACTTGGCGGCCAGCAATTAGCGACTGACGCACTCAAAGGCACAAAAATATTCTAGTTATTTAGCGGACTCTTTTCACTGCACGCAGTGGTGTCGCCATACCATCACTACTTTGCATGAAAAAATTCAAGGTCGGATACTTTTCAGAGAAGTTTCACATACTGGTGTATCAAGGAAAACTCTCCAGCTTGTGGGTTTTAACATTCTGTCTTTATAGCACCCTCTCTTTTACGAATATTTCTATTTCATCTGTTTTATCAATCCTTTCACTATAATCTCCTTCATTCTCAAACCGTCAAAAGGCCGTCATATTAAGTGCAGTGTACACTAGAAAAGAATATGAATCCGGATGTACATTATTCCACGAGATACAAAGTAGGAGTGAGACTCATCTAAGGATGGAGTGAGCAGATACCTCTATTTTTCATTATCAGTTTTTCTTCAAACTATGGTAAAATTGTCTGTAAAGACGGGCTATGTTCAAAAGTGCTGTTAAGTATTTGGTTTCTTTCTTTGAAAGAGCCCTCTTTTCCCGTAGCATGGCAGTGGGCAGCTTAACCGTGAAAAAATTATTGATATGAATTTGACGTTACCACCATCTCTTCTTCATCATTTTTTTAAATGTTTTAGTGGAGGTCCGAAGTTCTCAGTGCCCTGAAAATGAGAGATAATAATTAAAATTTTAGTTACTTCTATAAATATCTTAGTTGGTTCTGCCTGAAAAATTCCTAAGAATTAATTTCGTTTAAACTAAACGTCCTTGATTGCATCCCCGCAATTTCAGTTTTTTAATTTCATTTTGCATATATTAGCCAATCCATTACTGTTAGTAGAGCTCATCTCTGTTTGCACATGCGGGAGACATGGGTGATCGCATAGCGATTTGTGACAAATTTTACTTAGTTTTACCTGCTAAGTCAGCTGAAGCGTCTATTGCCATTCTCGGCAGCATGGAACCCAGTTTACTGGCCATCTATCCAAACTTACATGTTTTTTTATCAAATACTGAGCATAATCAGGACTAACACCGTTCACAGTTAAAGTGTATATTCTTTGCGTGATTACTTTTGCACTTGTTAAATACTTCCAACATTGAAAGCCTATAGAATTTACAATGTCTAAATTACTATTTCAATCTAAATAAACAGAAAGAAATACTTTTTTGTGATTGTAAACACACAGCTGGTGAATAATGGTCGATTAATATGAAATATATAATTAGTAGACTTGCTACTTCTTTATCAATGTATTTAAAGCTAGCAAACGATGTTGCAGCGCTCTAAATGGTGCTAGTATTGTAACGAAACGAGCGCTAACTGAGAATGAGATACACATGTATATAGATTATTTATATGTGATTAGACTTTACGTTCATCTAAACACGTGTCACAAAGCACTTATTTTTCGTGCAGTCTTTTTGGCAAGAAATTCAAATGAACGTTCAGTCACAGGCGTCAACAGTCGCATTCTGGTCCATTTCCTATGTAGAGTGATATCATTCGATTTAAACATCTAGTTGAGATTTTTCGAGAACTGTTGCGTCATACTGCATTGAAAGTAAAAAACTGTTCCGACGTGATTAGATTCTAAATTAAAGCCTAAATAGGTAGGATCATTTTTGCCGCACAGAGAAGTGCACACAGGCCACTTTTCTCAGCGAAGGAATCGATCGCCAAATTTTTGAGTGGATTCACCCAACAAAAATTTCTAACTTAATTCCCATCTAAAATTGCTAATGTTCGTCAATACCGGTGTCTTGGTAAGCCACAGGTTTACTAATTCATACTTCACTTTTGAACTCTACAGTTGTTTTGAAAGTGTGTTCCTCGCCTCCCTTGTCAGATTTTGGGTACCAGATCATTCGGCCGCAGGCTGTCGTGTGGTAAGGTGGTGTGAAGTGGCAGTGCAATATTTCCAGGCTTGTGAAGGACGCTACGCTCTCGTTCGTCCCTACTTTGTGCCTGGAAAGTGGATAAATTAAGTGAAGAATACTTCGTGGTAAGGTGAGTACCTCTTATGTGATGTTTTTCGGTATGGAAAATTCGTACGACAAATGCTTCTCAGGAAAGTTGTGAGCCAAAGAAAATTTTTCGGAAGGGAAGTAAGTGATTCACGACAAGATCATTTCCTGATTGTATTCGCTGTGCGGGGAACAATATATATTGAAGGGTCCATAAATATTAATGTGGTCTCAATGTATGAAAGGTGGCAAGGAAAATAAACGAACTTGATCGCCATTTTCTACCAACTCATGACAATATCGCAATTAAAAGTTTGAATGGACGGTAATGAAATATTAAGTACATCGTGACATTTTTCTCCGAACTTCTAACAATCAAATTGACTGAAAAGCTCCGTGCGATTTTTACTTCATGCGAGTTTTTTATAAAAGCATCAAACGAGCGAGATCGTAACGGATTTTTTCATTCTTTTACTCATCAGGTGGTGTAGATTGTTGACTCTCCTTACGGGTGCTGATTTTACGTATTCTGGTGCTTAAATTTTTTAAAATATTAATTTTGAATTATGCAAAACATGATTGACACTAAGTGTTCATTAAATTTCTAGCTTCAATGGATTCTGCTACGAAAATGGTTGAGAAAGTCACCTCGTTGAAATCCGGCGTCGTGCTGTTCCCCAGGCAGGTTGCTTGTTGTTTTCTGGGTCCTGGTGACGCTAAACAGAGCACTCATTTTACTCTGCATTAGTTTTCATTCATGAACACAGGCATAGCTGCGCTAGGTTTGCCATCGTTCCGCTTGGGTGTACTCATGCACAGTTTTGTTCACGAATTGTTCTTATCGTTCTGGAGTGCCTTTGTACCGGTGTTCGAATTATGAATCAGGCGAAATGTATTAAAATAAGTAAACTAGTTGTTCAGGTCTCTAAGGGACGATAGGCGCAGTGAATATAACGGAGCGTCTGGTTTTCAAATTCATTTAATTTGAATGTTTGAAGGCGGAAGCCCGAACAGAAGTTGTACAATTAAATTTGGCTCTGCCCTAATTTGGTAAGTTTGAACAGGCCCGACTAGACTTCAGGGATCTTCCTGTGATGAAACATGATCCAGGGTAATTATTCCTTGCATAAGTTACTTCCTACCAATTACCGAATCAAATTCCTTAGACGTGCGATGAGCTTAGTACAAATCTCTGTCTAAAGTGTTTGACGATATAGCTTCTCAGTACCCTATAGATATATGTGGCTACCAATTAGACGTTATAGCTTCTCAATACACTATAGATATATGTGTCTACCAATTAGACGTTAGAGCGTCTCAATACACTATAGATATATGTGTTTACCAATTTACACTTTGACTACGATTCTCCACACAGATAAAATTACATGCTGACAAATATCTCTAATGCGAATTCAAAAATGAAGGATTTTGGTTTCAAAAATTTGGTTACTTTAATCATCTTCTTTCTAATCAGAACTTGCTTATTCGATTGATGACCAAAAATTTGACTGAAACTTGAAAATTTGTATTCATACATGATAGTGCGTTGGTTACATTAGGTTAGGTTAGATGATCGCGTGTACCATATATGACCCACTTCGGAGGCGAAGCGTTAAGCTATCTGGCCTTACCTGTGGCAGTGAACCGCTTAGCAATCTACAAAGATCTCGAACATGAAGTCGAGTAACAATGATTGTGCACTACAGCTAAAGTAAATCTTGTTGACTATCTCAGTTCATGTTGATTTTTCAGGACCATTGAGTAGCAATGGTCACGTTCACTGATATTTCGATCATACTAAAAGTTGAGAATCGTATTTTAATCATTTGAGTGCTAAGAGCATAAGTCAATCGGGATTCTAATTTTGCTTGATACTATTTTAAATTTACACCTTCTCACCTAGAGAACTACTGTGTGACTCTCTTGGAATACTATATGCGAGGAGATATTGTGCGTCTGGAACCTCGCTAACTGAATACATTCTTTATCAAAATTAATACTTGAAACATTTCGAGCCTCTAAGTTAAGTTTAACACTTTGCCTCCGGAGTGGGTCATATATGGTACACGCGATCATCTAACCTAATGTAACCAAAGCACTATCATGCATAAATACAAATTTTCAACTTTCCGTCAAATTTGTGTTCATCAATCGAATAAACTAGTTCTGATTAGAAAGTAAATTAATAGAGTAACCAAATTTGTGGAACCAAAATCCTTCATTTTTAAATTCACTGTAGAAATATTTGTCGGCATGTAATTTTACCTGCGTGGAAAATCGTAGTCAAAATGTTGAGCAATATTATTAGGTATCAATAATTATGGTAAAATATATTTTCAATATGTTGGACAGAAAAGAGTATAAACACAGAACAGAAAAATAATACGTTATCTGCATGTAATGGAGCATAATAATATTCTTTTCAACAACAGCGAATCTAAGCTTCTCAATAATTGATTTCTAAATTCTAGTTGGAATTTTATTTCATGCATCTCTGTATTTGTTTTGAAGATCCGAGATATTTATTGGAGTTCTTGATTGGATTTGAATTTCAAGTAAAGCCAAAAGTTCTCTCGTAGGCTTAAGTTTGGGGGTTGACTTAGCCATTCTATCAAATGCGGCTATTGATTGACATTATTTTTCGCTAACCTTATCTCCATAGATTTAGTTGTACTCTTGGGACCGTTATCTTGTGACGGAACCAGTCTAAAAAAATCAAACTTTTCAAAGGCTACGACGAAATCTTGGGCTCAAAACGCCATGACATGTTACCGCATTTTTCCTACAATTTATTTCTTTCATATTCCTTGTGTGTTTTCACGGAAAGATCCTCGAATCATACCACAAGAACGAGCCTCTGAATTTCACTCTCGGAATTGAGCTCATCGACCTTGAAGTCTTGGCTGCATACGTGGTTTAATGAATTATATCCAAATATGAAGCTCAAGCATATTTTCAGCCGTCCATGAAACTAATCCAGAATGAGTCTCGCCAATCCTTATGCTCTCGAACAAAAATTTAGTTTGGCCTGTTTGTGCATTATCAATGGATGTGGAGTTTTCCAAGGTGGGCTTGACGGTACCTATATTGTACTTACGAATTTCATGGCGTATTGTCCGTTGGTAATTGATGATACAAGTAAGTCTAATTGCATTTTTTTTCTAGTAATCATTTGGTTTTACTTGTCTTGGTGTTACAATTCCCTCGAAGACAAGAGGAGATCTCCCGGGGATCACCAAATCTTCTTCGGTTTTCTACGCCATTTACCTTTTTTATACCTTGCCATAAGTTAGCAATGGAGGAAATAATAGAAATAAGTGGAATATTAAAGTGTTGTGATATTTTCGTATAGTTTTGACTTTTTGTGCTTAACAATCATCTCCTCTCGCATATTTATAAATTCCTTACTTTTTACCATGAACGTTACTTTTTTGTTCTAAAACCTAGTGCAGTATGTCTGGTCTGTGTTTCTTGACAGGCAATAACTACCGAGGACATTTATTCACTTCAGATTACTCATCACATTCTTCAACCCAGAAAATAAACGTAGTCTAGCTCGAAAATTCATATTGTGTAAATTCTTTTTCTCTCCTAAGTATTGAAGAATATTCTTCATCTTATTCATATCAGAGCTTTCTTTGTTTTCTACGTATATTTAACTGGTGTGCAGCAACATGCATTTCATATACAAATAATTTTTGTAACACGTTGGAAGAATTTTGCATAAAAAAGTAAGGAATACGAATTTTTGTTTCCTCCCACTTTATTTTGTATAAACACGAAGCCATGAAAATGAATAATCCATGTTACACATAATAGAAAGACATACTATAAGCTAACTAAATTAAGCACACCAAGTATCGGATGAATCTTCCTAGTAATTTACACCCATTATTGTAATTTAATTCTTGAAATTCGTTTTCTGCCATCTCCGAGAGTTTTTTGTTGGGTAGGAATAAATTTCGTGGATTGTTGGGCTCTTCTGTGAGAAGTAGATAGAGATTTAGTGCTCTGCTGTGACTGAATCCAATGGAAGCTTCATAAAATTGAAATTATATCAGGTCAATCATTGTTGAAGTTTACAGTTCTCAGTGTTTCTCTGTGTACACGTCTGAGAGCCAGCGCGACACACGCCTGAGAACAAGCGAGTCCAATACAATACACTCAAAGATTGAGTGTTGCTCTATTGTGATGGTTGACTTCACGACAATGGAGTTATGTTTCTTTCTTACTTAAATTTGGCTTAACGGATGAATTCCCATCGCAGCCAGAGCAAGTTAATCGGAAATTGCAAATTTCAGAGCGGTATTCACTAGAATAAAAAAGCACTGGGGCTGCATGCGATGCATCTCCAGCACTGTAACCTATCATAGGCAACGCACTGAACCATTTCTATTAGGCTCGAGAGGAGTAAATAAATGTTCAGAGCCTCGGTTACTAAATTGGAAAGTCTGGAATCGTTCACTTGTCGCTGCCAAATTGTTGGTAGGACCTGGAGCAAAGCTGCGTAATCCTGCCTTCAAACCCCTTGTTCGCCTAACCCGACCGCTCTCGCAAACCAATCTCCTGTTACTGCTCAGCATGATCACAGACTTCCTCTTGCGTTAGAAGTCACAAGGGAAACTTCAGAACTGTGCTGTTTCAACATCAAAATTCCGACGCGTTTTCCAACTTTTGCGCCGTTGGGAGCGAGGTGTGGACGAACTCACAGCGCATGTATATATAGCGACGATCGTGGCTGGCTGCGCTGTGGGCTCCAAGTTTAAATTTTATGCTCTAATTCCCACTGCTTTATGGAAATTTTTTGGGATGCCAGTGTACGTTTTAGACCTAGGTTTGCTTCAAGTAATTTTAACAGTGGTCTGTCTCAGGAATGTTGTTAATATTGATTTTCATGTTACTCTTCCATAATGGATCTACGCTTTTACTAACCGGTGGTAATAGTGTATAGAATATTCTATTTACTACCTATACAATTTTCTATATATATCTTTGTTGTATTTCGAACAAGTCTTCAAAGATTTATGCATTTCAATATCACCGCAGAACGTTCTGTGAGCAACTTAAGGTTAACCTTTATAACGAAACAGGAGACAATTTCTAAGCTTGGAAAGAGATCTAGGTAATAAATCACAGAAATTTTGGCTCTGCTCCATTCGGAATGAGCCAACATCAGAGAATTATTCCCTGTTCTGAAAGTATTGTCGCTCCTGATTGATGGTTATTTGACGTCATTCTCGCATTTGTTTTAAAAACATGCTGTGTTGCGTTCGGGAATTTAAGCAATTTGACTGGCAAGTGTGATTGGAAACATTAAACGAATTACTATGGTATAGTGCAGCTCTTTGCAAATTTCGTTAAAGGAGATGTGGTCTAAGAGAATTAATAACTAATGTTTCCGTTAGCGTGCTCATGCGCGTAAACGAGAAGACAATATGTCACCCAACGAAAGCTGTTCATTCTTTATTCAAAGAGCAAATATAAAATACTATAAATTTTTTTTTAAACGACAATAAACTGCGTTTCTGTAATTGGTTAATGAGTGTTAGATAAGTCCAAGATTGCAGTTCTGTGGGCGTGCTTGCTAGGGCTGGTCAGTGAATTATATTCTACGGTCTGCACCATTGATTGACGGAGAGCTAATAAGGTTTCCTTTGATAAGGGAAGCGGATTGTGGATGTGCGAAATAGAAGTGCAGCCCACATCACACAGGTCTTTCCTTTGTGGTAGATTAAAGGTACGGTAAAGTAAGTAGAATCTGACAGGTATGAAGGGTGTGGTATTGGTTGCAGAGCGCGTTTTGGGTTCCCGAGAGACAATGAGCGAGTTCATCTTACCTTTGCTGATAGACT
>VOMN01096077.1:0-13630 GCA_014899125.1 Orchestia grillus
ATCGACAGCCTTGACCAAGTCTGGATCAGGCAACGGCGCGCCGGTGTCTTAAACTGGAATTTTCAAGGTGCTGAGTCATTCAGCTCAAATATGTTTTATTGTTGAATATGTTTTTATTTTCGGAATTCTATAAAAATTTCGAAATGGGATTTGATTTTAGTATTATGAATTTGTACTCTTACATTAGTGGAATAGAGTGGAGTATCCTCATGCAACAGTGAGGGCTTTTCTAATATCCAGACTCTAATGCAGGCCTAATGTACGTCCGCTCAAATATTTAACTTGGTTAATGTTTCGATCCTATGTGTACTAGGAAAAACGATGAAGGAAAAATTAAAGTCGTAAACATTAAATTATTTATTCAAAATTATTTGAAATTCTAACAAAAATTGTTAAATACGAAGTTGACATTTTTGTGCATGGTTCCATCCTCGAGTGAGGTACATGTTTAGTCACACTCGTACGTAAGAATTTAATGTCCATAGTATTTCTTAAATATAAAATTATACTGTCCAACATCAATGGCATTCAAGTAAATACGATCAGCTTTGAGCGCTGTACACCAAAATGGCATGTTTATCTGCAGGGTTAAATATGTAACATTCTCAAGTGAACATACAAGCATATGTAATAGAGGCTCTACTGCATGTGTTGCTTCTCACTTGCTTTGATTTGTTATCTATGGTATGAGTCATTAGCCTGCTGGCAGGTTTCAAATCTTACATTTGATCATTTGGGCCAACCACTGCTTTAGTTCTAGTAAACAAGGGAAAGATCATGCCTTGGTACGTCTACAGGTTCGAGGCGGCAGTTTCTAATTACCCATATAAGGACCAGTAGGCCTATTTAGACACGTTTCACTAAGCTGCAGACGTTTTGTGTGCAAAGCTAAATGAAATCTTTGCGCGAAAATAATTAGAGTTAAAGATGAAAATTCGACTAACAATTTTTTTTTACAAGCCGCATAGGTGTCCTTATCTAGATCCACAGTCGTTCAACATATTTCCATTATTGCGTACTATAACTGAAGAACATGTAGTCATTTAAAGCACGCTTTTATCCATAAACTTATTTCTGTTTGACATATACACGTTGTGAAAGGTGAAAAGATTTACAGAAGATTTTCGCACCCACTTACTTGAAGGCAGCTGGCTCAATTTTCGTTCCTTGTACATAGGTCAATTTGTACGATTGTTGAATATGTGACCGAAACCACTTCACCGAGCATAGTAACTGAATTTGATCATTTTTCAGAGTCGTTTTCGTGCTACAGATACATTGAGAGAAATGCTTGACTTATGTTCACCACTGCTTACGCAGTAGATAGAACCGACTTGAACAGTACGACACTTGACTTAAAACGACTACATGAGATCAAAGTCATCCATTAATTAGCGTAACGGCCCCTCCTGGTAAATGCGAATCTTTTCGCGCAGTGTTACGGGGTAAAGTTGCTCGCATTATTCGCTGCAGAGCACAAGCCGTGCCAGTTCATACCGGCGCTGTGAGTGGTGGTGCGGAGTGTGGTGTACATGTCTGACACAGCACCACTTCTTTGGTTGCGTACATGGACCTGGAATGGCTGGTTATTTAATTAATTTAAGAAGATACCGTATTAAATTGCACAGTGTGACGTTTGGGTCAGTACGGTGTGTGTTGTACGCGGTTATGTGTACTATAATTTGCTCTAGGAAAACGTATCATGAATGCTTTAAAATATAGATGCAAAAAAAAAGAAGGCACCAGTAAAGTATCACAGCCGGGAGTGGAAATATTTTGAAATCTACGATAGACAATGTTCTTCATTCCAGTTGCTTGTTAAATTATAGTACCTATTTTCACTATTTATATATGGCAATAAATTTTTATTTTAAAAATGCAGTATCCGTATCATTATTGTCGTACCAGAAACTGACTAGTCTTGGTTGTTCGTAGTAATCATAACACAGCAGTGGGTCCAGAAACAAGGTCTTGAGCTCCTAGCCCCCAATGCAATCAAACTGCCGGCAATAATAAATGAAGGGGTCGTGCAGGACTTCTTTTACAATGTGAACGAAGGTAGAAATCGTATCACAGGTGTTCATAGAACATGTCAACTGGAGGTCACAGAAATACTGTACGATACCCGATGGTCACACTCGTGCCTCACTGGGTTAATATCTTCACGTGCGGCTGCTCCGTCAAAACTAAACATGAGCAACTCTAGAGGCAATATTACAGATGCCATACATCTACAGCCAAGGGCCACCCGCAAGTTTTAACTAATACCAATGCCCAGTTAGTGATCGGGCTATACAGCAGCGCTCTCTCAATGGCATAATTCATATTTTTGAACATCGAGTAGCATCCATTTCAGAAATTGGTACTGGAATTAATGTAGTACTAGAAGAGAGAAGAGTCAAAATCGTTAGAAAAATCGTCAGAAGAAGATACATAATCGAGTTATGAATCAAAGGTAACTGGGTTTACGTATGTCAGCGCAGATAAAAAGCTCATCAGATAAATATTGCTAAAGAAACGTCAAAACATATATAAGATAATTCACTTCATATCATCTTGAAAAGTGAACAGAATAAATATGGAAAAGCAGCTACGCTTTATAAACTATAGCGAGAAAATCAAATTGTCAGAAGAGTGTAACAAAAAGTCAACATCCAATGAAATAAGCTCAAATGGTTTACGCTTAATATTAAGTCCTAGGGAAACACAACCCACGAGTAAGATTTTGTCCTTCGCGTAGAAATAACTTCGCGAACTTGTAAGTTAACAAAAGATCGAAAAAATATGGTTACCCAGTAAAAACTACCATCCACACACACATTTAACCTATTCCATACGTGATGAAAAACATAGAACATACAATAGGTAGCCAAATTAAAAACAATTCAAGTTAACAAATGGTGAAACATTTTTCAGTTGTTAAATTGAGAATCCAGGGTTTAATACATACCGTACATCTAACTGGAAGAAGTGTTCAGACCGACAACGTCCTCCAACTAGGAAATCGATATAACGCGTCCAACCTCCCGCCCAGAAAACAGGGAAAACTTAAGAGGAATGAGAAATGCACCCCAGCCTAACACCTCACAACATATTCACGCAATGTAGCCCGATTTGCTTGTACTCATTCAGAACACAAATGATGACCGTCCCTTTCATTGCGCCAGCGATATACGGCCAGACGCGTGCCTCCTTCCTTCTCATTCACGGCGCCTCCATTACCAACGGGGTCCCGAGGCGACTGGACGTAGGAAGGTCATTTGCAGCAAGGCTTGAGTCGAGGCTCTCGGCAAGCTTATCTGTTTCTCAAAAACTTCAAGTGCGCCATATGCTTAAGAGCCAGGAGACTTCAGGTTTTCCCTAAGAATTAATTTCTTTATGATAACAAACTGGAAAATGCAAAAACATACATCAATCGCAAACCATTGCCAATTTAAGATTAAACTAAAAGTTAAATTATTGTAAACGAAACGAATAGAAAAGATAAATATCGAACGTATTGAATTTTAACGTTCCGAGCACAAGCTTAGTATGGAAAATTAGTTGAGGAGGAAATGACATTTGAATTCAAAATGATCGTAAATGATGATGAGAGCGTGGAAAATTGTTGCTAATAATTAAAAGCAGTCGACACTATAAAACGAAGACGCTCCAGTTGCCTCAGGAGGTTCATGCACAGTTTCCTTCAAAAAAACTTTCATTATTGAATTGTCGTAATCCGTTTTGAATACAATACTAGTTTCCTCTCCTACACTACCACCAGATTCTACGCTCAGAATCACCTGAGCATTGGTACGGTATAATTTAATTCTTCAGTATTGCTTCTTTTTCATCACCATTATGACGTAGGTACGCAAAACATTTGATAGTAATGACATGGCCATTATCCTTTAAACTGAGTCATGTAAAATTGTGGATATTAACTGTGAAACAATTTAAAAAAAAGCTCTGTTAAGTTAATAATAATACTCCACTAGGACACTAACTGTCATTTGATGAGGCTCTTATTCTTGTTGGGGTACACGAAGCACTGCGCGATGACGGCCAGGTCGATGAGCACCTGCAGCGCCCCGCACACGAAGAACTGCACCGGCGCAGCGCGCAGGTGGAAGTATACCGTCTTGAACACGTCCCCTGACAGCCACATGAGCACCATCTTGCGGCTGCGAAGGAACCCAACTCTCAGATCAGCAACATAAACTCGTGCGAAATGAGAGCCTCGAGAAATTGTGACTGCCAAAACAAGATCTGTTCGAATAACAACGAGTGTCTTATACAGCAAGAAAACTTTTCATCCAAGGTTCCTATTTTAGAGCAAAAGAAGCTGGAATAATAGTTTTGCAATATTAGTTTCATGTTAGATGCTGACTGAAAATTATTGAGAACTTTTAAGTTATAATAATAGTTCAATCTATCTAATATTAAACTAAATATCGGATCAACTCGCTTGCTTGTGGCCGTGTATACTCTTCAATAATAATATAGGGCAGAAACATAAAACTCGTCTCTCAGTGATGAAATAAGGGGTTTTCCATCGTACTATGGCTACGGTTCATTGGGACTAAATAGAATGAATTTTTTTTCTAGTCTTTGGATCCTTGTTAGAAAATAAATAAGTACCATTAGAGGGTAAAAGGAACAAAAAAGTTCAAAACATTAAAACTTTTATAGGAATTTTTGACAACATCATCGATAAGAAATTGGTACAAAGCTCGTTTTCACTATATTTTTCTTAGTATCTTTCGAGAGCTCATAGCGTTCGGACAGGAAAAACAACTCCGCCGCGATCCTGCCAGTGCCAAGAAATGAGGAAATAGAGAAAAATGAATCCACCAAGTAAAAAAAATGGAAAAATAAACTCCAAGTAAAAAATGAGGAAAAATAAAGAGTGATTGGAAAGAAGCTTTTTCAATAAATCAATTTAAATGTAAGCCCCAGTTTAACTGGCCAGTGATGTCAACGACATCCTATTGTTTTTTTTGAAGAATTGGACAAAGAAAGGAACCAAAAACCTCTAACCAAGAAGGCAGAATATGAATAGAGCTTCAGTGGTATGAGCCTGAAATGTTGGAAAGTTTTCGTTCACACCTTTCGGATATGAAAAATTCGATAGGTAACTTGAAAACGAAAAAAAAAACAAGCAACCAAAATTAACAAAAACAAATTGGCGACAGAGATAACCCAATGCGTCTCGGGTAGCGTAGAAAATCAACCCTTAAGAAACGAAACAGATAAATAAGCAGCAAGAATTGGAATCATTACGATAATGACCCAACGGGTCTCGCGTGGTCTAGCACTAGATAATCAACTGAAGTCAAAGTCAATACATTTTTGTGAGCAGCTATTGGTTTAGACACTGAAGGAATTGGACAGCGAGTTCCGTCATTTTTGACGGGTCGTGCACGAGTCGTACATCGTACGCTAATACCAGTCTCTCTTTTCATTGTGACTGCATGGCTACTACGCCGAAAGTCTGATGAAGCATGCAGGGACAGTAGAAATCTTACGAGTTTTTCCACGGACCAAACAGCAGTGGATGGGTGAGCGTTCACTTATCCCCCCCCTTCTTAATGGCATTAAGTTCTACGCTATCTCAACTGAATGAGGAGAGGAGGAAAGCTATGTCTGCAGTACAGACATGACCTACTGATGAGTCATTGCATCAGAGAACTAGCACACCAAGAACGAAACATCATAGGTTAAGTATAACCCTTCAATGCCCAAATTATGTTTGCGACAAGACAACAGTTAACTTCGTATGAAAAATTAACTGCGGGCTTATGTACATATGACTGCAGCTAGTTTGTACAAAAGTTATCAGCAGTTTTTTAAAATCTATTCAATGTTGTATCATCAGTACAGGGTTAAACTATCACAAAATGATCACTCGCATTTCTAGAGCCCCGTTCGAGGGAGGGTATACAAGGTAGAAATCTTAACAAAGGCTATTCCGAAATATGTTGACTGTGTCACAAAAATACAGCATGACACACGATACTTCGCTCATACCTCATTAAATTGATTTACTTCGCTACGAATTACCTCATGCCGCTTGTGCTCCTGTTCTTCATGTTCCTGTAGAACTGGGGCGCTGCTAACATAGCTTCAGTAATGAGAGCCGCAAAGCCAATGGACTCGACAAACCAAGGCTTGTCCAGGAACACGTACATGCCCAAGCAGCCGAGTGTGGCGAAGGTTAAAATAAACTCTATGTACGACTGTACATCAGTCCACTCCCAGAAGTACCGGTAGTCAAAATCTGAAAGGACAGACAATTCAAGGCAATAATACGGAGTGGTAAAACGTCTCAACGCGCCACTTCTGTGATACTCTACAAATTTGTGTGAATATGCCCCGTTTTTGCCCCATGCTCAATTGAGCCAAACCACAATCAGGGGCTAAATAAAGCTTAGTGCGCAATTAATCATCAGGAAAGGCTATTGTGTAAAGCCTAGTTACCTTTGTTTCCATACATAAAGTTGACTGAAAATGGTGGAAAGTTATTCAAAAGTAACAATTTCAAAACATTTAAATTTCCAAATGTCAAAAATCTCAAAATTCTGAACTCCATCACATAAATAGTCAAAACCCCAACAGTTTCCTGACTTGCAATTTAGACGCATAATTGAGAAATAAGTTCAATATTTAAATAATCTTTCCTTCCTGTCAAATCTATAAAAAATGGAACATGTTGGCACTATACAGTGTCTTACCAGTAAAAATTCTTTCGGTGACTGAAAGCTGAGATTTGTTGCGGCAGGTGACACAGCAGTGGATCATGAAGACCATGGTGATGTTCATGAGGAAGCTCTGCAGCAGCAATGGAGTCTCAAACCAATGGCCAAACCTGGTCAAGGAAAATTTAAATGAAATTTGATTTGGAACAACGAATAATTCAAATTTATTATAGTGCAGAAGTTATGAGCAGTATGACAGAGTTTGTTTGCCTTTTTTAGGCCTCTATAATTACATAACTATAAGGTACAAAATATAGTTCACAGTTGTAAAGCAGACGGATTCTTACTTTTATTCATGTATTCCCCTTGTGGGAATAGGAAAATATAAATTTTTAATTTCAGATACAGAACCAGAGCAAAGCATCTTGTATTGCAACATGCTATTAACTGCAGACGTTTCAAATGCCATCATGCAACCATAGGCCACAATAATAGAGATAATTTACTTTATGCAAATGGGTAGGTAGGCATATGAAGAATGTGTGAATGGTGGCTAATTAAAAATTCCAATTAAATGCCCTAATTGGACATCCATTTTAGCTGTAAAATTGGAGAGCACAAATTATACTAAAAGTAAGTTTCCACTAGTTATCAAGGAACAAAAGACTAACTGCACAAAATAATGTTTTTAGTCAGTACTTTTGTGTCTCCATACACACAAATGGCTCAAATTTATTTCTGGTTTAGATTTCTTACTATCCAAATATTTGAAAATTCAAGTTTAACAACTTTGAAATGATATATTTACTAAGAACAATTCTCCAACTTTGAAAAAAAAAATATGAATATTGAACTTAAATATTAGGATACACCAAGTTCAAAACTGTGGATGCAAATGGAGTGCAGATAACTAGGTATATATACATATTTCTCATTTTCAAAATACAGTTTTAGGGATGGTATTACTTCCTTTCTAAAAAAGGGCCTAAATTTGCTCCCAGGAAATGATAGCCTTAGAGATATGCTAAAATGACACTATTGATATTTAAACATTTTAAAATTTTACTGGAATATGCAAAATATATTTTCATTAATCAATGTCTTAAAATTAGAAACCAATAACAAACCTATCCCTTCACTGCACAAAAAAGTTTGCAATAAGAGAAGGTTTCATTTACCACCTTAGCACTAGCAATTACCATCCTGGCATTAGCATTTACCATCCTAGCACAAGCAATTATCATCCTGGCATTAGCATTTACCACCCTAGCACTAGCAATTACCATCCTGACATTAGCATTTACCATCCTAGCACTAGCAATTACCATCCTAGCACTAGCAATTACCATCCTGGCATTAGCATTTACCACCCTAGCACTAACAATTACCATCCTGGCATTAGCATTTACCACCCTAGCACTAGCAATTACCATCCTGGCATTAGCATTTACCACCCTAGCACTAGCAATTACCACCCTGGCATTAGCATTTACCACCCTAGCACCATAATTTCAACCCATTTTTCAGAAAAATATTCACCTTAACACTGCATAATACAATGTTATATGACTGCATAATGAATTTTTTTTTACAACTAAGTGTAAAATTTCAATAGCAAATTAGACCAGAAAATGGATGGTACCAGATTATGCAAAATAGAACTTGTTAAAAGATTGCATGGATACTATCAGTTGAACATTAACTTCCTACAAACTATTCATATTTTATTCAAAAATTTATGATATCCTATCAAGCATACAAATTACTCCAAAATTGTTAATGCAAAAATCACTCATTGATTCTCAAATGCTATTATATAAGCAAAGAAAACCTATAGTTCACTTATTTCCTTCCATGGATCAATTACTCAATGAACAAAACTTACAAGCTTTTTGAAAATATAATAACTATACACACAAAGAATAGAATAAGAGCATGATAGAATCACAACTTGTGTAAATATCATAATTCTGATCCCCCTCATATGAAAAAATAGGCTTTGTCATTATTTTCTCTCTTTATCAGTTTTGATTGTTCCTCATATGAGAATATAGCAGCAACTCAGGCTGTAGTTCCATATCTTTTCCAACTCATCTGGTATCAACTATGATCTCCAGCACATACTTGATCCAAATCAACAATCATTCTTGTTTTTTGGACAATTCACTTTGGTTAATTAAGATTACCTTTAACTCAGATGATAATCTCAGAAGATAAAACCACACAAAATTTACCAGAAAATGATCCTCAAAGTGTTGGCAATGATGAGGACCAAACACACATAGAGTGAAAAGCCCTCCTGACACTCTGTTCTTCTGATCTGCAGGTACTGTGGGATGTACGGGAACACGCCACCCACCACCATGATCACAGCAGACACATGGCCAACTATCTGCAAAACATGCACACAATCAATCAAGGGATCATACCACCAAGAGCAAAGGCTCCTGAATCTATATTTAACCATTATTTAGATCATGAAAAATTTTTATGTATTAAAAAAATTCAATTCTTTAGCTAGGTAATTTTAACATATGAAAATATCTTATTCCATAGATGAAAGTGTGGGCAGAATCTCATACACTATAATGGCTTCTCTTCATTATATTATAATCTAAATAATAATAGAGTGTAGTCTTGTGATCACCATTGTTTAGTCAGTGTAAGAATTGCTGGAGCACATCCCAGAATGATGAAAATTTTGAAGAATTAAATATACTATATGGCAGAAATAAGAAGTCATTCAAGAAAGTAGTTGTAGTACATAGAAAGGTTACTAGCACTTTGATAACATAAGACATATTGTGGTAAATTCACAGAAGTAAGTATTACATATTTTACAAATTACACAATGCCCATAATTCAATAAAGCATCAAGTCTAACACAGGTCTACAATCTCAATGAATCTACATACATGACTAATACACAAATTGCTCAGCACAAAGGTAGAGATGTTAAATTGGTCATTAGAAAGATACATTTCAGTTATTATAGTCATAGCAAGAGGTTATCATTTCAACAGTTTTTTATTTTAGTGGCAGTTTTTATTTAATAAATGGTTGAAAGTTATTAAAAACATGGTTTTAGTATCATAAAATTTAAAGTTTAACAAAAGTGCACAAGTTTTCAGTATTGGTCACTAAAAATACTGCATAAAGAAAGCAGTTAAATCAATTCTTCTGAAATTTTGTACAGAGATAGAACAAATGTTAGGAAATAGCATGTAACTTTTTTAATTTTTGTAAATTTAATAGTTTTTGAATTACAGTCCTTCAAAATTAGGTATCATTTTTTGGGGGGACACCCTGTACAGCTTAATTCCAAAACAAGTGGAGTCATGCAAGTTAACATGCTTGAGAACATGTGTCACTAAAAATTTGTCAACACACCACACACAAGATTTGGTTTTTCATGATTCCATTCTAAAATGAAGAACTACACAACTGTAACAAAGGTTAAATATGTATCATTATGAAGTTAGTTGTAAATTAATGAGTGGGGTTGAGAAAAACAACTGAATTAAAAGAGAGAATGTATTTCATTTCATATCTATAACATGTAATTTAAAATGCTGTATAATTTTCTATCCCATCAGATTTACAAAAATGGCAGATGTCTCTCAGACAGAACCTTAAGCTGCTGAAGTACTCCACCAGCACCCAAATTCCCAAAGATGCATTTGAGACAGGTTTGCTGTCATCATGAAAGTTACTTTTGTTATTGTTCCACACTACCATGATTTGAATCTTTGAGCCTTGCAATTAGAATTTCTTATTATAATTGCTGAAAAAATTAAAAGAATTTGTCATCAACACACAATCAACAAGAATGTACAAGTGCATCCATGGCAATAGTAAATGCTGGCAATTAAACACAGCTGAATATCAATTCAGCTAAAAATTGGAAAATGCCACTCTTACTTGTATTTTCTCACTGTAAATTACATACGTATGCATTATTTTTATGAAAACATTTACAAAACACAGTCCCAATACTTTAAACAACATTGAAAAATTACCATCAGCAATGAAGCTTTTGTTTCCAACAAAATACCAGCAAACTGGAACACAACAAGAATTATGAAATTTCCAAGAATGGAGAGACATTGTTTGGCACCACACTCACCAGCTCAAAAAGGTGTGCATATGATAGGTCATCTCCTAATGATGAAACTCCCTCTTCTCCATCCATGGTGTTTTAAGACTTGCTAAAACAATAAAATTAAAATAGTGAAACTTGAGATTTCTAATTGCTTGCTGTTAGCTCATACTTGCAGAAAGTACTTCCAAAAACTAAAAGTTCTACTTCCTTTCTATATTGACATACATTTTCTATGTCTGCAATTCAAAAAGAATTAATGTAAATGTTCAAATGTTTCATGCCTCTCATACTGTAAATAACTTTTTTGAGTATAAAATGTCTACATTAATCCCACTGACTTAGGTTGAGCAGGCCCTTGCTGAAAATTCAAATTCTCAAACCTTTTAAAATTCCTGCTAGGCAGTGTGCATTATCAAACTGAATGTCAGATATGAGTAACTATATCATTATTGCACTCTGCAAATAAATAACATTTAGGTACTAAATGCAGTCAGTAAAATAGAACTAGAATGAACAAGGAAAATTGGCTCATCAATATTTTTATACTCAAGAAGATCCATCAAGGTTGTAAAATCATACAATGAATGGTTCTCTTGGTATTAGAAGAACAAATGACATTTACATATGTATATTTAATTTATGAACAGTTTTTCCTAGAGGCTGTTTGTGAGCTCATGCACATCATATTCTTTCACATAAAAAAACCTATGAGCCTTTTCCATGCATTCTTTGTCCCACCAAGAATAAAAACATAGAAGCATATAATCGCTATAGAAGTTTCTCTGTCCTTTTAAACTTTACCACAGGCTACACATCTTCTTTAAAAGATAGGGGTATAATAAGAATGTGCTATGTCAACTCTAACAAGCCAGGAATTTTAATTAATAGTATATACATAAACAAGATATAAAAATATACAAATTTGTACGTATAATCTACCAAATTCTAATTTAATAGAAAAATACTAAGCTTTGTGTTCCTATTATATGTATCACATTGATGGCTTTTTGCTATACACTGCATAATAGCTTACAAAAAAATATATTATTCAGAGACTTTTCTGGCCTTGCCCCCCTGATACTAAATAAAAAAATATTCAATCTTGCACTCACACACACTGATTATAATCAGTTTTTTCATGACTAATAATTATTAGTGCCCAGAAGGGCCTGTAGTGAAACTATCAGTTGATTAGTTCTAGGCTCTAAGCCACATCAAAAGCAATCTCATAAAAGCAAAAAAAAAGAACCATTATGGACTGCAATGAATGTGGAATTTCTGTACAGATATATTCCCACACAGGATTTCACATGTGTAGATACAGTATGTTAAGAGGGAAGAGAAAGAAAAGATAAATAACAATAATAGGCAAACAGACATGAAACTGGAACTAAGCTAAGTGAGCACAAAAAGATAGAAGTCCCAAAGGCCTAGGTAAAGCTAAGGTGGCCTAACAGTATCTCCCTAAGGATGCCAGTCCAAATAGCATAAAATAGACAAAACTAATTAGCTCAACCCAATTGCCTATGGAATATCTATTGTATGCCCTTGAAGGCCTGCAGTGTAATGGGTGACATATCCACTTCAAGGGCAAGGAGGGCCAAGGATCTTTCCCCAGCCAGTAATTGCTGAACTTTCAGGGAGTGACCGAGTACATCATTTAAGAAAAGAGCTAAATCCTACAATCATGACAATTAGCTAAATTGTCTGTAATTATACGGGCACTTAAAATCCAACCAATTGTATGTCAAGTTTGACAGAATTAAATTTTCATTATGATTTATTATCTAATATTTAAAATTTGCATACAACACTATCACAAATAACACAAAACCCTTACTGTTTCTCAAATTATTCATGCTATGCATATTTATTTACCTATTTATTCACCCAGATCTTTCTCACTGGAATCTGAAAAATCTCCCATTTCTTAACAGATACTGCACATGTGCTGTAGTTTGGAAACACCAATCATAAATATCCTGATAACAACAGTTAGCTCCACTGTAGTACAGCAAAATGAATAAAAAAAAGTGTTAAGCTTTTGCCTGGAAATTAATGCAGGAATCTTTCACTGTGATTCTAGACCCAACAGTGTCATATTTTTACTGGCTCCACATCCTATTTTTTTCAGAGCTGTATCCTCTGATAACTGATTAGAAATTGACATATATCAGAATGTGTTTTAGGTTTAAATTGAGTGGTCTAATTTTTCCAGTGACTATCATTTTATAATATAATACAACTAACTCAAAACTTTACAGACTTCTCTCATTGCCTGCTGAAGTTAACTCTATACACAATAAAATAAATCTCTGCAGTGTTATGTAATTACTGAATCCCAATAGTAACCCTATTTAAGTGCAGATGACAGAACTTCCTAGAATATAACATGTGACAAACAACAAGCTCACCAAGCCATAATTATGGCAACATCTCTTTTAAATTCTTCATCCTCTTTGCATCCTAGTGCAACTTTACATTGTGAATCATTTTAGATCAATTTGTTCTTTGGTCTTCAAAAATGGCTTATACAGCTCACAAAAGTAGATTACTGTTTAATTATTTTACACAAAAGTTACTTGCATTTGTATTGTTACTATTGTGTATTCATAACTGTTTTCAGTATTTATGGATACACTTTTGCACTGATTTATACAACCTTGTATAAATCATTTCTATAGCTTCATAGATAAAGTTATAATTTAAATATAATCTATACAATGATTTAATGTTCATTTATTTTTACTTAGCTTATAGCATAATGTTTAGCATTTTAGTCTAGATATAATTTTGGTATACTATATCATTAACACGTTGAGCGGCCATGACGGAAATTTCCGTCATATTG
>VOMN01096081.1:0-11734 GCA_014899125.1 Orchestia grillus
TGATCCCGGTTCTTCGTCATTCCTCATTTGATTGTAAACCTATATCAGATGTAAATTACTTGTGGTAAATAAATGTTTCCAAATGCTCCCAACTGCACTGCATGTATAAAAATGTCCCTCTGGCTGCCAAGCGCGTGACGTACTTTCATTTTTTATCCTTAAGCGGCCTAAAGGATAAATGTTTTTTGTGTTGTCCGTTCGTGGTACTACATGCATAGGTTCGCCTGTAATTTAGCTTTCATCTTCGACATCCAGTCTTTATCCATTGCAACCACAGTTTTTATCCATTGTAACCAGCCTTTACTCATTGCAACCAGTCTTTACCCATTGTAGCTGGTTTTATCCATTGCAACCTCAATTTTTGACCATTTTAATCAGTCTTTATCCATTGCAACCAGTCATTGTCAATTGCTACCACTGTTTTTATCCATTGCCACTAATCTTTACCCATTGAAACAACGGTCTTTATCCGTTGTAACAAGTCTTCATCTAATGTAAAACGGTCCTTGCACATTGTACCAAAGGCCTTTATCCATTGTAACCACGGGCTTCGTCCATTATATCCACGGTCTTGTTCGATTATAACCACGGTCTTTGCCCAATGTAACTACGGTCTTTGTTCATTCATAACCAAATATCCTTTGTCTTCAATGGACTCACACATCCAGTGTAAAATCATCGATTAAATAGAAATTAACCATTGTACAACGAATTAGACGAAACATTCTCTACGGAATCGCATCCGGTATTCTGTTGTGAGATTGTGAGGTTGTGAGGCAATCAACCCGACTTAGAATTCCCATAGAGAGACATATAAAAGCCTCAACGTGGCTTCCATGTACTTAACCTTTCTTCTTTCGCTGCTCTCCTTTTCATCGGCTTCCCATAGCTCCTTTTTTATATCTATTAGTTGATACTTTCTCATACTATGTATTCACCAACTCTTGCTGGTTACCTCCTTCCTAATTTAAGACCTCCTTATCCGAGGGCTTCCGTATCCATTATAATTTTCTCGAAAATTCCTGCGCTAATCCGAAAATCAGCTCAGTGTCTCGGTAATAACGTTCGCCGTTTCTACATCTGAGAACTTTTGCAGCTCTTTTTTCACAGAGCATTTCTATTTAGATATAACGGATGGAATCATGGTGAACAAGTGCGTAGAAATACTGAAGTGAATGGAATTATCAAGATAACCAATCTAACAAACGCAGTCAACAGAGATAAAATAAATACTGAAGGTTGAAAAAATGAACTGAGTTGTTCAGAGTTTCACTCGGTGATTTAATATATTAATTGAGCCTGTGTCGCAGCAGGATGAACGAACTCATTTTTACATATCTGGCATTTTTCAGGCTTGTGCGAGTGAACCCGTCAAATATTCGATAGAAAATCCGTGACACTAGTTTATTCGTCTCTCTCTGACTTCTCTGACAAACCTCTTTGATCTCTCAGACAAACCTCTTTGACCTCTCTGACAAACCACTTTGACCTCTCTGACAAACCTCTTCGACCCCTCTGACAAACCTCTTTGACCTCTCTGACAAACCTCTTTGACCTCTCTGACAAACCTCTCTGACGTCTCTGACAAACCTACCATTCCACAGTGTACTCATTCGTACAGCTCGAACAAATAAAATATTCTCATAATTAGGTCATTTTCACCTGAAGGCCTGCCAAGGAAAGGCCCATAAGCAGCGAAGTACACCCAGATGTGCTAATCACCGCCTCTTTTGAATGTCTGCAAGTTGATGGTAATTTCAAAACTGTTAGCTACAAAAGGTGATTTTTCTCGTTAAAACATTGTGGAGAGCAATGATTTCTTCAATTGAGAATAACTGTGCAAATATCAGAATACATTCTTTTCTTCAGACTATTAACGACGCAGCAGAGTAAAAATTGACGGGCCTTTCCATCTCTTCTCCTACACTTAAATATATTTGCACAAGGACTCAGAAAAAAAAGGATACAGCATCTCTTAACAAGAGAAACGGAGAGAGCTTTTCATACTCAGAGACGGTTACTTCGTTCTATTAGCGCACACTGCTTGCTATGAAGTATGAATGAGAAGCCTAAGCCTCTAAACACGTGTTCGTAACAGCAGTAAAATATGAATTACACCCGAAAAAAACAGGCAACGTACAGCAAAAGAACGTGAGTTGAATGAAGTGGGTTATCGCTTTCGTAACTTTGTTGCCACCAATTTTGCAGCCACTAATTTTGCAGCAACCTACTTTGGCGCCACCAATTTTGCAGCCACTAATTTTGCAGCAACCTATTTTGGCGCCACCAATTTTGCCGCCGTCAATTTTGCTGGCACAAAGTTTATCACAAAAAGAAACAGTTGCTAGGGAACTTCGTACGCCAAATTCAGACGACCGACACGCACGTAAGCCTAGATGGCTTGACTGCGGAGGTGCGCATCTCGCACGTACGTCACTCGTACCATGCTCTGTGGCGCCCACTTTATTTGCTATCAGTATCTGCACAGCGCTGTGAACGTTGCTGAAAGAAGGACATTCTTTAAACAGTTCTGCGTTCGTAAGATAGTCGTCCATTTCATTATTTTTTCGTGCGTTACACAATCCTTCATCCCTTCTTTTCTTTCTTTCTTTCGTTACTGAGCCATTCCTGTCACTTCTCCTTCAACCTCCAAACCGCCCTTCATTTCTTCTTTGTCACCCTTAATGAGTCGCAGAACTTCCTTCATGAATTGTCTCACCCGCAGCGATCAGCCTGTGGCCCACAGAGGCGCCATGTGCTGCATGAATGACCAACCCTTCGCCCACCACAACGCTCGTCTGAACATGTTGTACTGCAGGAAATTTTTATCGATCACTCACATTCCTTCCAGAGAGTATAGAAGTCCTATGGGAGCGCTGTCCAGTCATCCATCGCTGACGGTGTGCTGAAGTGATATTGGGGAGATGTGAAAATGTGGACTCTTTATTCGTGTACACGGAATGCAAAACTAAAATGGTGTAGGTATTCAAAGGGAAACTAAATTCAATGGTAGAATGGATATTAAATACAACAGCAGGGCGCAACTGGAATTAGGTACCTTGCTCTGAATTCAACACCGAAACCTTTAAACAAGCTCATTTCCGCTTATGTCGATGTTTTCCTATTTATTCATTTCCTTTATTCATTTTCAAGTTTAATTTAGAGAGAAGACAGGCATCTCCATTTACCAGGTAAATTTTCCAGCAAGTTTCCATTACGGGGCGCATTTTCCGAGTTTTTTTTCCTTCTTGGTCAAGTCATTTTAACTTCTAAGTACCGGGAAGCACGGCGGCTGCTCCATTCATTTCCAAGTCGTCCAGAAAAGTGACTCTATGCGCCGGAAAACGTAACAGATCCAGCCTGCACTTTTGCACTTGGAATATTAAGTTGAGCCTCAGTCTGTGCCAGCATGCAACCATTAAAGTAAAAGCCTTTCCCAAGTCTAAGGAGCCTGCGTCTCCCCACACACGCAATTCCAGGCCCCAGTCGAGAGGCAGAGAATGGAACTGTGGTATTTAAAGACCTACAGGACGGACCTTCCTCCGCTTCCACAGCTCGCGAAATGGCGGACACGATCGAGTCTTGCATGACACGATTGAGTCTTGCATGACACGATTGAGTATTGCATGACACGATTGAGTCTTGCATGACACGATTGAGTCTGCATGACACGATTGAGTCTTGCATGACACGATTGAGTCTTGCATGACAAGATCGAGTCTGCATGACACGATCGAGTCTTGCATGACACGATTGAGTGTTGCATGATACGATAGATTCTTTCACAGCACGATCAATTATTACCAGAATACAATCGAGTCCTGCTGAATACTATCTCTATGCACTCTGACCGTTCGATCAAGCAGTGACGTCATCTAATAACGCCGTGGAATGTTTTAATGATTCGATTAGTGGGTCTCCAATATAAAATATGTCGTACACGAGTAGCACGAATCAACCTGCTTTAACTATATATAGATGTTGAGTATGTGAGAATATGACCGAATGCGAATAAAATATGGAAATAATATTGAACAACAGTCTGTTGAATTCCCCTGCTCGATGGAGTGAAATGAAATCATTCGAATTTTGCAAGACCGTTTCAGTAGCTATCCCAAGCTCCAGACACTTTGCCCTGACTGCCTCTCCCGATAATAATTCGATCAGTTATTTTTACCCCGAAACTGCGTATGAATGTTTCACAAAAAATGTTTTTAGAAGTTTGATTATCCTTAAGTTTCGGCGTAAACTTACCCGCAAGACCTTTACTGAATTTCGCACTCGATGAAACACACTTAAAACGCAACTCTATAAAACGTGAAAATTTATTACAGTGATCAGAAAATCAGTGAAATCTTTTTCAGTGAAATAAAGAATATTCTTGTGAAAATTCATTTGAGAGTGTGACGTACGAAGGAAAATGTTTTGGGTATTATGTAGAACTGAGTATTATGAGCAAATGGAGGAAATGATGAGTAATATGTACAACTGAGTATTTTGTGGTGGAAGAAATGAAGAGTATTATGTACAAGTGAGAATTACGTGTAGCGGATGAAATGATTAGTATCATGTGCAGCTAAGTATCATGTACATTGGAAAATGTAAGTTTCTAGTGTTGAATATTCGTTCTAAAAAAATCTAAAATCATGCAGGAAACTCGCTTACTTGTCAACAAATCTCCCGAACAGAAAACTGTTTGACGCTCAACAAAATTAGGTATGCTAATGGCCTCTTGAGAACATCCACCAACATAAAATAACCAGAAATTTTTTCAATCTTTCGAACATTCGCTCACCCTCAGCGATATAAAAAGTCATGCGCAAAAAAGTCAATTCGGTCCGCTGAACCGTTGAAAAATCGAAACACATTCGAGGCCATGATCTTTGAGTGCATTTAATGCATTTTTTATCATGAAAAAAAAGGATGATAAGCTAAAAGCTAGAACGTTTTGCATCAAATTTTCGAAATGCTCTCATCAAGTGAAATGGCTTTGATCTCGGTGGGCTATGATAGCTGTGAGGAAAGGCTCCTGCTATTGCTGATGTTTCAGTGAAAGGCTTCATCAGAGTGATTGTTCCGAGGACAAAGAATACAAGGGAGTAATTCTCTTCACAGACTTTTGTGCCAATAACATTTCATCATCCGGACACAATGTATTAGGGCCGGTAAACTCTCAAAGGAAGAAGCCCGTTCAGACCTCTTTCTTCTGCCTCGAGAATGATTTTCGCGAATAATTCTCAGTCATTTTGGAAGTAGTTTCATCAGAACTTTGCTTTACACTCATCAAAACTTTGGGTGCAGCTCGCCTCTGGAGTTCATAAGACAGAAAATGAGGAGCTTTATCAGGCAAAACGCGTTCCTCGAAAACCTTCTGGGACGATAAAGTTGTTACCCGAAGATGCTCAAAAGTTACCCTGACAGCCACGCTAATGCTCTTTAGTTCCCCGCATCACAGAGAGAAAAAAACTATGCCTTCCGATATCGTATCTTGTTTCTTGGTCTTCAATAAGTTGCGCACATTATGTAAAACTTTACTATGTACTTAGAGTTTTCTTCCATGTGCTCGTAGCCACTATGAGTGTATTAACGCTCTTATTTTAGTTTAAACTATAATTCTGTACTTCATTGTGTTTGCAGAGGGTTTGCACCTTTAGGTACTTCCTAGGTTATATTACTACACGAATTTCACGGTAGAATAATGAGGCAATACTCACAGAGAGAGCTAACGAGGGCAGTGGGAAACGTTTTCCTCTGTAATGACCTACTTGGTCATATATTTAGCAAATGTCTTAATTAAGTAGGTAAGAGAAAAGGGTGTGTAGAAAAGGCTTAAAACTCAGTGATTAATAGGTACCTCATTTCTTATTTCCTTCAAAGATACAACGCTATTTTAAGAAAATGAGGAATTCGTAGCTGGGAAATTCGCAAGACTTCAATCAGAATGGAAACTGAACTTGATAGATATATAAATCCAGAGGAACTCTTCAGGTGCTCTACGGCGCAGCGTTTTTAGCTCACGGCTGGGGAGTTAGAGGTTCGACTCCCGACCGGGGCAACCTGATTTCATAGAACCACTGAGTGCTTCCCTTGGAAAAGGAAGCTTAAACCTCACATTCCTCACATCTCTCACGCGTTACTAATTATAAGGCATTGAAAACCCAACGATTTACTGTATGTCTACTGTGTTGGAATTAATAAAGCTGTTTTATTTCTAGACTCTTCGAAGTCAATCCAAAATCACTGTAGAAATAATCCCACTGAGGAAACTATTCGCTTGAATACATACATAACGTAAATCGAAACAATACACACAAATTTGAATCATTCCCAATCCTCTTCGTTTCACCACAACCAACATAGGTCAGAAAAAAGCTCCTCGGACAGCTCACGAAGTCAAAGAAGTCGAAATTTCAACCCAAAATTTTGGAGGCTCTGTAACCGGCTCCCAATTCTTGCTGTCCTGTCACATCCTCGGTCACGCTCGAACTCCTGCTGTGTTTCTTCCGTCACATTTACACACAGGATTTCCATATCAAAGCAGTGAGAGGAGATCGAGGTCAGCCGCTGTAATTGCTTCATTTCTGTATGCCAACACAGAGCCATTCGTGTAAACATAACTCAATTGGTTCTGTCGGGTCGAGAGCTGTAGATATTGATCTTGTTATAGATCTGTTGAACGATGTAGCTGCGGAGTGCTGGAGAATTCTCTCATTCTCTGTTCCGGCGAATTCAAATTTGCGATTTAGGTTAATATTGTCGAAGTCTGTTGGTCTGCGCGAACCTTCATAGCCCTCACATTGTTCAGGATGGCAGTCAATTTTTTTCATTATTGCGCCATTCATTAGTCGATCAACAGCGCATAAAAAGTAACATAGACTTTGGAAGCGCTTACGAATATGACAAGCAAAGAAGTGGTTAGGAAGTACATGTATTCATTAAATACAAAAAATCATCCTGAAAAGAATAAGAGCTCAAATCCGATCCTCAAGATACAATCAATGCTGGTGGATCTTTCGTTGAATTAGTTTCAAGATCTACACCACGTCCGAAGAATCTCCAGGCGAAGAGCTCGACCAGTAAACCCCGCGTTCAAATTACCGAGAAAGGCAATCTACGTCGATGGTGCCAATGCACCTTGAGCTCTCGGGGAGGACTTGGTGAAGTTTCTTAAGCCTTCCATTATCCTACTAACAGCTGCGTCGAGTCCACGGAGTCTTAGTAAACTTCTGCGTCACGACGCGTGTTGACTTAAGTGTCTGCGTGACAGAGGGACGCGATGGGGCAGCAGGGAAGGGACGGGCATGTGTGGAGACCAAGTCAATTATATATTTCAAGGATGAAGGGAAGTTCAACTGAGCATGGTCTCACAAAGAGCAGGATAAAGGTTAGGTAAGATACGAATAGCCCTCACTATCTTTGCCCAGCGAACGCGTGCTATATTCCGGGGATTTTTGTGGTGTTTCCACGTGCATGAGTACACTCAGAAATGGTTGGCTTACACCACATGTATGAGTCCTCCCAGAAATGAGTCGATAGTGCGTAGATTCTTTCTGTCGGCATCAGGACGAGCACTAGTCATCCTGTAGGGATCAGAACTGGTTCTAGTCAACGTGCAGGCATCAAGACTGACACTGGTCAAACTACGGGAGGCACTATTAATCAATAACGCTTACTGATCTTACTAATTTTGTTCTCTAATTTCTATAATAAATCTAAGACCTTAATCCACATGCATGAAT
Organism: Orchestia grillus; assembly: GCA_014899125.1. NCBI lineage: Eukaryota > Metazoa > Arthropoda > Malacostraca > Amphipoda > Talitridae > Orchestia > Orchestia grillus. The sequence goes on from VOMN01096081.1 coordinate 7,740, forward strand.
GCCCGTGTGTTAATTTAAATTCTATAACTAGCTGAAATTTTAATTAAACAATGCTCGTATGCATGGGTTGTTCTTAACAGGTCTTATTGCATCATTATTCGATTCTTTTATGCTGAGGGTGGGGTAGTATCTTCATGGTGAGCTTAGATCTTGATGGTGAGTTCATATCTTGATATCGAGTTCATATCTTCATGGTGAGTTCATATCTTCAAAGTGAGCTCATATTTTGACGGTGAGTTCATATTTTGATGGCGAGTTTATTTCTTGATGATGAGTTGAAATCTTGATGGTTGATTTCATATCTTGCTAGTGAATTCATATCTTGATGGTTGATTTCATACCTTAATGTTGGGCTCATATTATGATGGTGAATTCAATTTTTAGAACCGAGTCTGGGATACTTAATATTCTTAATTAAACATGGGGCACAAACAAAAACAACCAACGCTGAAGGTGATGACACTCTCTATAAATGAATGGAATCCTTCCATTCTTTTCCTGGTATGCACGCTGGGAGGCGTTACAAGTACTTCGTCTTTTCTTTGCATCAGCGACGCACATTATTTCCAGTAATTCGTTCATTTCTCCACATCAATGATGTGTGGTCTTACAGATTCTTCATTCATTTCTCCACATCAATGATGTGTGATCTTACAGGTTCTTCATTCATTTCTCCACGTCAATGATGTGTGATCTTACAGGTACTTCATTCATTTCTTGACATGAACAATGCGAAATATCACTCACATTTCCCTCATTTCTCGACGTACATGACATGGAACGCCAGCACTCACACGGCCGAGCTCATTTCCTTCAGAAGTTTGCGTCCCTCATTTCCCGACTTGAGGGCTTACGAAATTCGGCAAGAATGATTCCACAAGAAATGCCAAAAGTTTGAGACATTTTAAAGCGTTTAGGAAGAAAAACTGCAAATTGTCCAGTAAATCGGCTTATTTTGGAATGATGCCGATCCTCGAGGAAGCTGGCCAGACCTGTACTAATGCGCATCCACTCTTTTATGGCATTATTTTTGTTATCATTTATGGCTACAATTAGGAAGACGAGCTGCACCTTCACCGGAATTTGAAGCAGCGTTAAAATATACACTCAATGTATGTACATTTTTGAGTTGAGATCAGTTTATCACGGTGAAGTCGTTGCCTCGTCCGAGACTCGAATAATTATTTTTTGAATGTTGTACGAGGCTTCCTTATCCGCTTACAGTGATGATAGAAAGAGTAAAACATAAGCAATTTTCACTCGTGAAAATTAGAAAGTGTGAAAAATTTGTGCGGCCGTCCAAAATAATTCTGAAACGCTCTTTGTTGAATGCTTCGATCGCTCTCCTGAGTTGAATTCTACTGAGTTGAATTCTCAGGTTGAATTCCTGAGTTTCTGTGGAACTGTAAATTCTACGCTTAGAGACGTCAGGTAAAAACGCGTCGAATCTCGATCTCAAAAGGATGCCGTCTTGCATTAGGGGTACTCGCGTAAGTGAAACAAATCGTCCCAGTGAAACGTTGAGGAAAAAACTAGAACTTGTTTAAAGCAAAAACGCGTGTAATTCATGGTTTTGCACAACATACCCACACATATGAAAGCATGATGCACCTAGGATATATGTATATGTTGTTGGAATTCAACCTGAAACGACGAATAAAAAATTTGAAGTAAGCCAGACTAGACAGTGCTGTCAGAGAGATAAAACCAATGCGTTTGGCCATAGAAACGTGTAATTTCAAACAAACAATATACAGTAACTTTCTCGAGCATGAAAAAAGTAGAAAATGTAGGGGAAAATGAAAGCTCATAAATCCCTGATTTATGCAAGCTTTAGCTTCAGAACGGCACTTTTCAAGTTATTTCTACGTATCTGAAGAAGTATTCTGAAAAAAATCCTCCTCATCAGAATCATCTGAGAGTTGGAGAGACCGCCGTTCGTCGATGAAATAAAATCTCTTCAATATGGAATAAATTCTGTAACTTTACATGCAAATGAAAGCTTGAAGATTTCATTTTTGCTTTTGAACAAGCCTGCATTGCTCCCCAGTCTCGATTCTTATTTTATATTTTTTTGAACGTGTGGATTCCTGATCCATTAAGACTACCGCATTGAGTGGAAAGAAAGAAAAATCGTTTATTCCGAAGTCACTCACATACAAACGTATAGCCTTCGAGTTCTCATTCAGCAAAATTACAGCCTTAAAGTTAAAATGTGTAAGTCGCAATGGAACTTATGATTGTGATCAGAAAGATTACAACCTTGAAATTTCCAAAGGAAATTGCGTTGAAATTATGAATTGTGATTCATAATTATATGCTAAGCTCGAAACGTGAAATATTAACTGAAAAAACTGAGTGATCTTTGTGCGTACATCTTAAAACAAACTGAGTTTGTGAAGACATTTCCTAGGCGAAAAAGTAAGTCTATAAGCCGATAATTTTTATGCCCGTCTTCAAGGGATTAATATTACATGGAATTTAGACTCCTGCATTTATTTTTTATTAAATTTCAAACACTGAAAGTAATGTAGATACAGTTAAACAGGTTATTAGGATATGAGATCTTCCTTTTAAGCTTCTTTTTCCAAGGGAAGTACTCCGCAGTCACGTGAAAATGCCTCCCTGAGCCGACTGTCGAACCCAAGTTCTTTCGATTACGAAACCGCCACGCTACCGCTAGCCCACGGAGCCCTATGAATTCACATATGATTAACTGCGTAGCTACAGATGGCTCAAAAAAATTGTAATTCCTATTCATAGATATAAAAATGCCTCTTTAAAAGACATTTGTCATATTTTATATCTGAACGTGAAATTTATTTCTTTTCATTAATTTACAAAACAGCATTTCATTGATTTATCTGTTAGAGAATCTGATGCTTCAAGGTATGCCCTTATTAAATTTGGCTAATTTATGGGGGAATATACGGGTTTTAGGAAATTTCCTTCAGACAAATTATTGTGCAAAGTGAGCTTGGAGATTCATGTTAACACAAATTTACGGAAAGAATGTCCCAGACTGTAAAATTTCCGCACGATCGAAAGTCTCGTTTCACGTGTTGCAACCTTGCAAGTTGCAGCTTGCGGCGAGGCATTTTATTGCGTGTAAAGTTCGTCACCCTACGCAACGCTCTGACTTACCGGTCGTTATAAGTAATCAGTTTGGATAGGAATAAATTTACGGATTTTTAAATTAATGTTATTTGGCAACTCGGGGTTTTCTAAAGGCCTTACGGTTTTGATAATTCACCTTGAGTAGCACCAGTACAAAAAGGTGAGTCAAGCAAGAGATCGATGATGAGGCTCTACTGTAATTTCTCTTCTGCATGCTATTGCTGCAGAAAAGAAATTATAGTTGCTCGGTGTTAAATAACGTTTGAGCTTACGCTTTGCCCATGTTATATTTAATTAGTTAAGTTATATTTAACTTTTACTGTTTAGTCTACGTGGGCTTCAATTCATGCCCAAAGGTATTTTGATTCACTCTATGGATGGTTCTCAATTTCTGGTGCTCGAACATGACATACATAGCGAGCAGTAATTTGATGTTCTATTCTAACAGTATGGGGCAAATGCAAGTATAGCAATCGTGGATTTATGTTTCATTCTAACTGGGCATACTGCACCATCTCCATATGATGTCCTTACTATCCCATTTATTGTACTGGATAATTGAACTGGATCAGGGACTTTCAGGGTGTGGGCTTAGCAAGTGTGCCCAAGCTGTGTGGCTTTCATTTTTGGGCTAATGAATCAGAAAAAAAGAATCTAGTAGTTCTTTAGTTCTTAAAAAACTCCCAGGCCAGCAGTAATATATTTATTAGGCTCACATTACAAACTGCATGATTGAATGAAACTTTTTCTAAATTTTTAAATTTATTTTCTGAAACTTAACAGCAAGGAAAATTGGTTAAAAATATTTCAAATTAAAATAATTGTAATGTACATGAACCATCCTCTTTCCTATGTATTTTCCTGCTGTGTTGTGACTT
>VOMN01096091.1:1286-19382 GCA_014899125.1 Orchestia grillus
CCTCAGATGGTCAGCCTCAGATGGTCAGCCTCAGATGGTCAGCCTCAGATGGACAGCTCATGACGGTCTCGCGGGCGACGACGAACCAAAGTTAAAGATAATTTATACAAAAATTTTCAATCGAATGCCTCAATGGAAAACTGTCCGTACCCTTCATCCGTAAAGTGAAACATCAATCAGGAGCGCTTAGTTATTTATTCTATAATTTTTATTCATACGAGGCAGTGAAATGCTCCCTTGTGAAAACATTTTAATTGTAATTTTTTGCAATGTTTGATTTGAAATTGCCGAGAATTTACACAAAAACATATTTCTATTAATTTAATAGCTTTCAGGCCTTGTAAACTGATTTATGCCCTTATTTCTCGTCATTCCAGCCCCTGTTGCTTTTGAAATTTACTTCTTCTTTATTTACACAAATAGGAGCTATCATATAAATTTTCCTAGTTCACTTCTTCACGATCTTCGTCATTCATCACTTAATTTTTACGCATAACTTCACTTAATTACTCTTAATATTACGCTCTTTTTAATTTGTGTTAGCAATTTAGATATTACCGGATCGCAGGTAAATAACAAAGAAAATCTTTTTTTAAAGTGCTCAACAACGGGCATTACTCGTTCAAGGAATGTGCTCATCGCATTTTGAAAATAAATCAATCCCACTGTAAAATAATATGATGTTGCTTGCCTGCTTTCTTGCTGGGTCCATTCGTCAGTCTGTCTTTGACACTCCCAAAGAATTAGAAAGGGGAAAATTCCCGGGTCCGTATTCCTAAATTACTAGCAAGGCGGTCAGATAAGACAGTGCGTATCAGTGATACTATCACAATATTTCCTGTCACAGTCACCGTATGTAAATAAGAAAGCAACTTAAGAAATTAACATTACTTGTACCGCCATTTTTGGCGGGGGTCTACTGGTACGATAATACCACTATAATACGATAATATAGAAGCCTTCCGACGTAATGTAATGAGAAAATTGAACTCCGGTTCACTGCATCTATTCTATTTCTCTAATGTTTCTTCAACAATTAACAGAAAAAATGCAATATAACTTTTTTCGCATCTGCCGTACCAATTCATTGACGTCTGTAACGAGTCCTGCCGCCCCCGCATTAGTCTATGCAGCAGCCGACGCACTATGCAGGGTGGAGAGATGGACTTCCTTTCAAGTTAATTAAGCTAAGATAATGAGCAAACGCGAATCAAAAATTCATAAGTATCAAGTGCTTGGAAGCTGTACTTTAGTATCTACAATACCATTTTCCTCATATTCGCTGTTCCTAGCAGTACCCTTTGTATGTTTATATCTATATTTTACTTCCGCGCACTTTTAAGGAAAAATATAGGAGAAAATTCCAGAGCTCATCTTCCCGGGTCCGATTCCTGATCAGCGAGACAGTGTCAGGAGACAGTCCGTATTAGTGATACTAAATATAAAATTATTTCCCGTAAGATTTACCGTAAATGAAGGGCATTTTAATTAACATCATTTCTTCCTCTATTTTTGGCGGGGCAGTTTTTACTAGTGGTCATAATATATCCTCAATGGTATTTTACTTACAAGATAAAGTGATACCCTAAAAAATTGCAATCAGCGTGGTAAAAGTTATCAGTTCCTCATACAAAAATGATTTATCCAATGAAGTTGCAGTGCGTGACGGCCCGTAAAATACAGTTCAAAATTAAATCTTCGCTTTCGGATTTATGGAACTGAAAATTGTTAAATTTAATTTTCCTTGGACAAAATAGCCCCAGTATAATGGTATGCTAACTATCGTTACAAGTCGCATAGGTAACTGCAAACGTGATACAAAAAAGAACAAAAACCATGACCCTAAAATCTACATTTATCAAGGCTTTCTTATATAGGTAAGAACTGCGAGCACTCGAGAGCATGTGTATGCCACACACTGAGACAGAGTGCACAATGCAAGAGTGCAAAGCAATGCAATTGCTTCAGTGCAAAGTGATCAACTCGCAATGTGATGATTTCATACAACAGCCTGGCATCAAGTCTCAAGTCGGCGTAGAAGTTTATCATAAAGGCACGTCGGCTCATGCTGGAGGCGGCACATTGGCAGCGCCCGGCCGCCGGTGAGTTTTTAAACAAATAGCTCTCATATTTATTTATCTCATATCAATAGATAAATAAATAGCACTTATATTTATTTATCTCATATCAATAGATAAATAAATAGCTCTCATATTTATTTATCTCATATCAATTGATAAATAAATAGCTCTCAGAATGCTGTATTTAGCGAGCTTGGATGAGCAAATGAAGTGTCTGGTCGTATGAGGAAATTAACTACGAATGTATTCCTTCATCTCGAGAGAACGCAGAGAAAATTATATTGTTAAGTGCTTGATATGATCAGTTTTGAAAATATTTAAAGATATTTGAGGCACAGCCCAGCAAAATTCCTGTTTCCATGCGTTTGCATATTAAGAGCCAGTAACATAGTCAACAGTTTGCATGGCTGCAGAATTGCTGTTAATAATATTGTCTGTTAAAGACGATTTACTGTATATAGCAATAGCGCGTGAGTAACAACTGTCAAACTGAAAGATATCACTTCGTAATTTGAGGCCAAACTGTGATTTTGAAAGTTAATCTCTATTTTTATAACAAGCAGCCTATATTCATAGTATTGATATAATGTAAACTAGAAAACTAGTTTAAAAATTACTTATAACCTCATAAATCACCATTTGATAATTCATGACCCACTAATTTGTTTTGAAGAAAGAGTAATCATAGGATGCACCGCTGGAACCAGCCGATGGGAGGTGATATCCCTCAAGTAAATGGATAATTCCATTGAAATGGCCCAACCATTATTGGAGATTAGCCAACGGATGGCTGGCAGAGGGGTCATAATCAGCCGCAAACTTGCGAAATCGGGCCTCGAAGGGCTGCCTAGCGCTTGGTTTATGATATTGCAAAGCCCGTTTAGCTCCGAAAATGTGGAGGAAAAAATTCACTTACGCCAAAGTCGACCAGTAAATTTTGAAAGACTAGTCATTTATGCCTGGGATGTACATATAGCTACGCTGTGCCCTATCTAAAGGGCGTTAATAAGGCAAAACTTTCCTTGAACATGAACTCATTTTTCAAGTATTTTTTTGTAGTTTTTGTGTTCGTCTCATTTCAGTTAGAAAACCAATAAATTGAGGCTAAGAAAGTATTGAGCACGAATGAAATTTTTCCTAGAAATATGTTGAAGAGAAATCCCTACTGGAATGATTTCCAATCTACGTACATAAAGTCTATTTCTTGCTTGATGCAAGAGCTCGTGTGAAACAAAAAACAAGATGAAATATTCAAACTATTTGAGCAACTCTGATAGCACTGTTGCATTATTCGGTGCATGCGAGGGTGAGTAGGGAGTTTGAGGGAATCAGCTGGGATATCAAAGCCCTAATAATCACAATATTACCCTTACTGTGAACCTTCATCATCACATAGCTCTTAATGTTATGCCGTATGCGCCCTTCGTTGCTGCCTGATCACAACAAGGATTTAGAGTCTCAAGCGCTCATAAACTTGACTGTGACTTACTCTCTGTCTACACCAGCTCACAAACTCTGCTATACTGCAACACCGCATTGAATATTCATACCTCGACACTGATGATCCTGAGCTAGGATTATCTCCGGCGACAGTTTGCTTTGGACTCTCGGCTTAGCATTTATACTGCCGTGACTCGAGCAGCTTGAGAGAAGAAGAGGTTTCGAGGCCGCAGGTGCCACTCGGAATATTTTCATGTCCTGCTCATAAAAATATGTTGCGTGAGGATCAACTGCCTCCACGCCTCACTCTCAGCTCCTAGGCTGCGTGTGTTCTGCATTAGGGAAGCTAAGAGAAACAGTAACGTGGTCATGGTGTATATTCCATTGTAAAATTGGAAGAGGTACCTCCTGTGTCGATTGGCAGCGCGTTCGTTGTGAGAATTGATCAAAAATTTTAGGGCTGAGGAGAGAATTTCCCGAAAACACGTAAGCGGTGTTCGCTCAAGATCCAACACTTGAATGGAAAACTGTAGCTTTGCACTATCTTTATCGATTTTACAGAGGTAATACTCTTTTGAATACTTTGTGCGATGAATTTGGCTTATTCTCAGTTAACAAATGAAATGTTTTCCTTGCTGGCATTCCCGTGACGCTTGCGGTGCTGCTTGTAATGATTCAAACCCTCGAATTGATGAAAAGGCATCAGTCCCTAACGCAAAACGCTTGTAGCTACTGATATGTAGTACTTCAACAGTGCTCCGTGCTGTGTGAAACTGATTTTTAGAAAAACTGACCCTGTAGGTCTTTAAATCATTTCATAGAAACTAGGACAGGTTCAGATCGCAATTTTATTTTTATTTCTATCTCTGCACTTCACAGGCAAAACATTTGAACCACAAGTGATAAATACTTCATAAAACCATAACTCACTGCATATGGCCTATATAACTTTTCTGTCGTCACTCTAACCAAGATCGATCAACCTGCCGTCATTCTTCTTCACCGTAACCTTAAAATTCTCTCGTATTAATTCTAACCTGAAATTTTCGTGTCCCCACTTAAACTTGAAGCTCTTACAACTTCTACAACTTTTATAAGTGGAAATTCTTTTAGCGCATTGCAAACTGGAATCATGTCCTCCCTAATCTGAAGTTCACCCATCACATCTCTAGCCTAGAATTTTTCCATTATCGTTGCTACTTGGAACGCTCCTTCCGCCGCGGTGGCCAAGGGTCTCTCCTGTGGCAGTTAAACCAGGAAACAGCGGCACGTAACCTCGAATATTTTAACCGTTTCTTTGAGCTGGAATTTTCCTCCCCCTGTTTTCCTGTAATTCTTAGGTGGCCCCTCTATAATCTCGAACTCTTCCGTCATCAGTTTCCAGACTGATAGATCTGCTTATTCGGATGGCAACACTAAGATATTTTGTGGAGTCTTGCTGCAGCAACCAAAGATGTATGACCGCTTAAAAGTTTTCTGGTAGCGCTCCCGTACATTGGATACCGGAATTTGTTTTGAGGTCTTTGATTTTGTTTCATGAGTGACGGCAGTGACCAATTTCTGCGTCTAAGAACGAGTTCCAATTAAAACTTACGTAATTCAACAAGTGTATTTTATTAAAACTTACGTAATTCAACAAGCTATATTTTATTTACTATGACAGTGATCGTACTTATTTCTTGCACTGCGGAGCGTGGCAATAACACCATGAAGGAGCCAATTGTGTTTCTTTGTTTATAGCGTGCCATGTTATTGCACTTTTGGGGAACTTTTTGTGTTTTTTCTGCACCACAAGGTGTAATCGCAGAAGTTGGAAATAAAACCAAGAGGAAACGACATAAGTTTCTCTTTCTTCCGTTTACGGATCAATGTCTTATTTTCTTCAGAAATGACAACCCCATGACTTCTTGAAAAAATACTCTTAGATGGAAAGGCAGACAAAAGAATCGTCAATAGCTAAAACCAAATGAGATGGAAGTTTCATTTATTAAAATAGCAAAAATATAGAAGTGATACAATGACGTCTTGACAATTCGAGACATAATTATATTCTGGCCAATTAAGTCCCCGAACAAGTGAGTTTCAGTGAGTCACGATTACTGAATCACTTTATGCCCAAAGGCCTCTCTACATGTGCGTAAAATTTAATTTCTATCACAAACACCGCTGTGACTACGGCACGAGATGTCCGTCGACGGTTCAAATCGGACGACTAGAGCTACAAATGTGTAAAGTAATGACTCCATCTACGTCCAGCGCAAAAAACTATAGGATTAGTCAGATTCCTAACGATATTCTTTGTACTTGTGTATGAGTGAATTTTGTTTTACGTCAAAGAATATGTTAAATTATTTGATAAATCAACATTCAAAAGTAAATTGGACAGATGTTCCAATGATTTATAAAGCAGTTCGTTCAATGAATCGCGGAAATTTAGGAATAAAAATTTATTTGTATATACAATGTTCGACAAAAGTTTACTCCGGATGAGCATGGGTAGACTAGACTTACGTCTTTCGAAGAATGGTGTGGATAAGTGAAATTTAATGTAGCGAAAACATTGTGCCGGCTTTATCCCTTAGCCACCAACTACGTCTGCCAAGCATGAGCACAGTCTTGTTTCGGCTGCAGTTGTGGGATGATTGTGCCTTGTATTGTTCTCTTGCCCAACGTGATTTTTTGACGGAGTTTTTCATACTTTCGGAGTACTTGGGAAAGCAGAGCAGTTATCGTTTGAAGCCATTGCCCAAATCATCGCTGTTAAGCTCACCTGTATCCGAAGTAGGGATATATCCCACCGACTTAAAATAAGTGATCGTGCTGTTAGGTGTTCAGTCCCTAGGTTCAGAGAGGGACAGCGTGACGCCGTACCAACTCAGAAAAAGTGGTCTGGTGCACCTTGTAAAACCTCTCAGCGTGTTTATGACGTTATTAGAAGAGACCTAGAAAAGTATAAGTAATAATAGCGGAATACCAAGCACCCGGAGTAAACTTTTGTCGACGACTGAATATGTGATAACATACTCGAGTTTAATTAATGGATCGTTAACGAAGGTAAGTGTTAGTGGATGCAAACATTCTCCAGAATGAAGGATGCAAACGGTGGAAATAAAATCAACTTTGGAGTCGCCTTTTTACTTAATTATCCGTGTGCAAGATCATATGCATGCTGTATTTATCAGCAGTATCTTCGCATTTTAAACTTTATATTCATTACGAATACTTTGTTACTCAAATAGGATGTACAATACAGTTCTGTTGCAATCACATTACAAATTTCCTTAGTTGAACATCAGCGACTGAATTTAATTTAGTTTGTTTCCAAATTCCGACATGGATATTAAAAAGCTGAAAAGAAATTTACGCTAGAAAAATGTTTGAAATCCTGTACAGATTACCGACAAGGCTCTGGTATCATAGCACAAATATCTTTAGTAAATTGACCCGATTGAAATTATAGAGTTCCATTGAAAAACACTAAAACTCTCCGTTTCTGTTGCATATCGACAATTTGTCCATTTATAGATGATAAAAAATATATTCGTTTGTCGTCTTTTAGACGTAAGAAAAACGTCAAGTAAACTCCTTAGAAATATCGTCGAGACGCTGCGTTAAAATTTAAGGTTCAGCGTAAACGAGAAATTTTACGGTTCTCCTTTCCAACTGTGCTCGTTATACAACATTTTTCGATATGACCCACGTTTCAAGCTGAAAGTCTTACGGACAACTTGGTTTGAATTCTAAATGTAAGGACAAATCGCACGAGCGTTCAAGCATTTCTCTGTTTTAAGTCCTTGATCACTACCATAAATGTGAGGACAAGTCAAGCATTTCTCTGTTTTAAGTCCTTGATCACTACCATAAATGTAAGGACAAGTCAAGCATTTCTCTGTTTTAAGTCCTTGCTCACTACCATAAATGTGAGGACAAGTCGCACGTGCGTTCAAGCATTTTTCTGTTTTGAGGCCATGATCCATACAAGCTCCGGGGACTCCGCCTGAACAAATACGAGTGTATCTTCGAGGGCGGTCAAATCTATTTTCGTTTATTCAATGTTTACTTATTTTTTGGGGGAACCTCATAGCAATTTGCCCACTGGGATTACACGTATTATATTATTACTAACATCATGATTCGTGTGTCGGAAATAAGACGAGGAGAATGGGTATTTTTTTGTTATCGTAATTTCATTGCTGCTTCTTATTAAAAACCGTACTCAAGTTCTAACGTCAAATTCCATGAGAACTGTTGATTCGCTGTGGACTTGCTGCGATTACACGAATTGTTTCTCAGACAACTTTCGCGTCGCTGAGCATTCCGATGTGGTTCCCTTTGGAAAGAATTCATTCAATTACCTAATAGAGCCTATGCTGGTGTATATGACCTCAAAATAACTGTCTTTCTCAGTTTTTGCTGCTTCGAAGGCAATTTCTCCACAGTCCGCACCACCCAAAGCCTGTTTGCCAGCTCGCGCTCCAGCGGAGACTCGACGCCAAGAAGCATAACGCGTGACCTCAATGGCTGCGGCAGAGAGCAACTGGACAAAAGTTTCCTCCCGCACTCCATTGATGGAACTTATTTTCTGCTTTTTACACTGTCTCGCACCTTTTCACTCGCTTGCTGTCATGAAGGGCTCGACTTACGAGGCCGGCAGTCTTCAGGTCGTGGCAAAATTGAGGTTTGTCCGTGACACGAAGGATGGGTCCTTTCTGGTGTGTGCTTGTTTGGCAACTTTAGCGCTCACTTTTGTCTCGCAATCAAAACTTCGGATTCTTTTTGCTAGAAAATTTCTGTTCTAAACAGTCAGAGAAGCTTACTAACGAAGTAAACCGCTCGTGGAATCAGATTTGAATTTTTATCAGTGTTGCATATACATTTCGGGACAACAAAATACTGAATTTCTTGGTTTACATGAATACTTAAACATACATTCAACGTTATCTATGTACATCAAGTGAAATGATGTTCATACGTCATTACGTTGCTCTATGTTCTTACGAAGGTGAACTTTCATTCATTCAAATCAAGGAGGACAGAAGTAATTCACGTCCTCGTGTTTTTGAAGTTTCTTGGCTACTGCCGCCCAAAAATCATCACGTCCCGAAGCTCACCTATAACATGAGCATGTTTTCATGTTTGATTCAATCTCTTAGAGTGCAGTAGCAATAATTTCCGCTCTGACCGAAAGGTAAGGTAAGAAATCGCAAAAGCGCCAGACCCATTCGCAGATGACGGAAGGCTGATGTCCTAATCAGCCGTTAGCCTCCAAATCATTCGTGAGGCCTCCATTCAGTACGCCATTATGTAATAAGCGAGCAATAAACGAATGCAATGGTGCAAAAATATTAAACATGTAATTTACACCTAGTAGTTTGATACAATTGAATACGGACACCAATGAATATGTCATCACACTAGCAGCCGTCATATACACATATTCACTTAGTGAGAGGCGACGCTACAGCCCTACTACTACCAAAGTCCTACAGTACAATTAATCCTTCAGCTACAGTCCTGAAACCCATCTCTGTACGTACAATTCAGATAACTTTTGCAAACTTACAAAACAACTACCAAGACTGTCTCCCGCATCTAGTTATTGTACAAGTAATCCGCGATACCTCAAGATAGGAGGTGTGTAGCATCAGCTTTCGCCCAAACTCCATGCACCAACTTGAACAGGTAAAGTTTGTAAGCTAAAATGGAGCCCTAGTCGCTCATTTCTCGGACTATACACAGGCCCATCGAAGTCGTGAAGTCTCTCCACCAATCACCCAAACTTGGACGCCATGATCTGCCTCCGTCAGGTCATTTCTCACCAAAATCGCTCCGAGATTTGCATCTGCTTACGAAGTTCATGCCTCTAGGTCACCTAACATGCCTTTGATTGCCCAACTTCTAAATAAAGTTATTCAAGTAAAGCCAAATTCCAGCGCATATATCGAAATTGATCAAATATTTCATTCGTGGTGTGGAGTATATTTTTAATTTGTCAGGTATTCGCGAGTGACACAGTCGAATCGCAGGTGTCTCAACGTGCCTTCTTCTTCATTAATTTTATAAAAAATATCGACATACGAGCCAGTGCTGAGGTTTGAATGGAAATGGAACTACTCTCTCAGTTCGACATAACACGAACAAATCTCGATGGGAATTTTATTGATCTTAGAGCTTGCTACTCCAGTTCTCGTTGTACTCTCGAGCCATTATCTTGCATTGTTAGTTAAAGAGTATTATAGGATAAGAACAGTCAAATCATCTTCCTTGTCGTGCGAAAGATACGTGAACACCACAATCATTTTTGAGGCAGTTCAGGGCTGGTCAGTCTGAGAGCCTACAATTGTATGGGACGTGATCTAATCAGAATCTAATATCGTTACGGCATTTCAGCATGCATTGGTGAAAATACATTTCTAGATGCTTTTTCATGCTATGCCTTCAGAGCGTCACTTTACATATTCTTCCACTAAAAAAATAGGTGCAGCATCATCAAATACCAATTTCCAAGTATTTACATACATTTTCAAGAGGCTCCTAGGTGTTGAAACAAAAGTTGCAGACCTATTTTGTACGCAATTAGTTCCCAAGTTAGGTAAATGTGCATTTTGTTTTGAAGCACCGCTTTTTAAATGAACAGCGTGAATTTTTCCAATAAAAGTTTGATTCCACAATGAAATATTCATCTGGTATCTAAACTTGTTTATGTTTTTTTTAACTTAGGTATTTTTTATTACCACAAACACTTGCATAAAATCAGTTACTGAACGGAATTAGATGTATTGTACATAAATCCAACAGTAGTGTATAATGAACTATTCTTATTTTAAAAAGTTCTTTCAAATTTTCAAGAAGCTTTCTCACTTAATACTTGAAATTTGAGTGACTTAGTGCAGCTTCCGAGCAACAAACAATGAGATCAAGCACGGTGAGATCCTTTTGTAGGATCAGCTTTTGCCGATCCAATAAAAGAATTCTCCTCGGGTGTTATCAATTTTGATACAAAATCGGGCGAAGAATCTTGCAAAGGAAAAAGTACTTGACCTATTTATTTGGAAGCCAATAGAACTCATGTTCTCCACAATTAACGAATTAGCAGTTTTTAAATTTCAAACATTTGCTAAAGATATAAATCAAATTTCAGTTCAAGATAGGTTATACCGACACGAAGAGCATAAATCCCACTCACCTTAATCTAAACAAAACGTTTACCACCAAACTCAAAACTTTCTCCAAGTTCTAAAGAAACTGCGATATGAAAGATAATGTAAAATGCTACAGCTTCCGAATTCAATCGGAGTATAGAGCCTTTGATCAGAGATTTTTGTAACATTCTAAAATCAGCCGCTTGGGTGTACTGAGGCTGTGAGGCGACTGTATAAGTTATGCATGGGAGTTTAAGAAGAGCGTTCGAGAACCCGCATTCTGTAACTTCGATAGGAACATCGATATCACCAACATAATTAAAGAAACGTAGCCAAATAATGTTGCGAAAATTCAAGTCTTTTTCCAAAAATAGAAATATGTGAAGCCAACAAATGACATGAGTCGGTTGGGAAAAGATTCTTGTTTTGTATTACTGTAGCATTTGACTGCAATAGTTTCAGAGTTGATGTTTGAGCAGCATGAACTTGTTTTTCCATCGACGTTTTGTTCCAGGTGAGCTTTGTTTCAAAATATATCAAATTCGACGTGTACAATCAGTTCTCACAAGTGGATAAAACTCGAAAACGAATCTAGTTTTCGTACCTCGAAGGAACCATTTTCCAACAACCCAAAAATAAAGTATGTCTTGCTGATAATTTATTGATTTATTTCCATCAAGCCTCACTACTCTGTTTTGGTCAGGTTCTGAGCCTAAGGTCTCAAAAGTTTGATTAAAGGATAATTTTATCTAAAGGCCATTGTGAATAATCCCATTCCGGTCGACAGAAAGTGGGAATGGCAGCATCACTTTGATAGGGAGCGTATCCAGATTATTGAGTTCATTGATAGGCTTGTAACCTACAACCAATTTTAATAGATCATGAGGTGTAAGTAAGCTGGAAATAAGTTTGTCATATTTTCTGTCAAACAACATTTCTGTGAGACATGTTCCTAAGCAAGGCTAACGAGCGCAATACTTTAAAACGCTATTGTCAATTGAAATTATGCTGAGTTATTCTTTTAACTTTAACCCCTGATGCTTGTTGTCATGGTTTATTTTCAAAAAATCCTCTAAATAAAGAGAACGACGCGGGGACGCGATTTTCAACGCGATTTTCTCTAGAGCTGTGCCAGATGACTTGACAAAGAAATGGGGTCTTAAAAACAGTTCTAGCGACCTCAACACTGTGCTGCAACGCCAGTGAACACTGCAAAAAACGTCAAGAAACTGCTAAGAAAACTGCACTGATTTTCAACTGGGACTAAACGCAACTCAAAAATCTAGGTACACACAGTGCATGAAACTCAACTCAACAATCTAGGTACTCACAGTATGTAAAACGCAACTCAACAATCTAGGTACTTACAGTAAGTAAAACGTAACTCAAGGATCTAGGTACCCACTGTATTTAAAATGCAACTCAAGAATTTAGCTATTCACATTATGTAAAACTTAACTCAAGAATCTCAACACTCGCAATATATAAAACTCAACTTAAGGATCTAGGTACACACAGTACATAATACGGAGCTCTGGAGAATAGTAAGCATGTTTATGTATAGATAGGGTCAAAGATCATAAAGTTTGCATTAAATTTCGAAGTATTTTTTTACGCTTCTGGTACATTTCATGTCTTCAGGAGAAGAATATAATCTAAAATATTACTGAACGCTAAGTGAGTTTTGAATACTTTTTTGCAATTTAATCAGCTGACAAGATTACTGTATCAGTTGTTATAAGGATGCATTTGTGATTTCACTGAAGCGTATTGCTGTTGACATCTCGAGATGATTTTACTAGTAAGCAAAATAATAGGCATTTTGCATCGAACATCGTTTCAAGGCTAAGAATTTGAAGCAGTTTTAGCTTACACTTTGCATAATTTTTATTAAAAAATACGGTACGACATAGTACGACATACATATTTCTTTCCTTCTGTGTTTCACTTCTTTGTGGTGTAATAAAATACACAGTAATGTGTCATACTTTCCTTCAAAAGAACATTTAAAATCCTGTAAACTAAAAATCTGGTAGGTAGAAGCTCATTTCAAATTTGCCTTATTTATGCCCATAATGAGACGAAATGCGCGGGCAAGAGAGACCTGGCGTTATAAATCGTTGCATGGAAGTGGATTCAGTAATTTATGGTCGAAGCGAATTAGTTTTATGGCGCAGAGTAGCCCATACATCCCGCAGCAACACTGCTTTGCTGGGCCAGATTGCACTTCAACGAATGTGGCTGTCTCTGAATAAGACATTAGGATGAACTACGTGGCGTAACAGCTGTAAAACTTGCTGAGCGCACGGGAACTCTTCGCTTCAAAAACTCCAGAACAACCTCGAAGCTGGAAATGGCTGGAGACTAATTTCTTTGGTACTGCGAAGACAGCTTCAGATAACGAATGAAAAACGGCATATGGAATTTCAAGTTCCTTGAATTAATTTATGGACTCATCTTAAAATTCCTTCCTAGAAAAAGTTTTGATATCGTAAAAAATTCGTCTCCATTTTGAACGTAAGCTAACATTTATAACATGATCGGGAGGCATGATTTTCAGTTTTGAGGTTTCAAAAATGTCTAAAGCGAATAAAAAATAGTTTACAGGCCTTTGATATTGGTGTAAGTCCTATTATACCATGGTACATGAAGAAACAGAATTGAACAAACCTTATATACGAAGAAGTATTAGCAATTTTCATATAAATTACCATTAACAATTCTTCTTCAAGAGGAATCGGAGGCTCTCAGCTCGACATTGATGTATCCACTCAAGTTAAATATGTGCTTCAATGAATGGACTCAAGAGTTATTATTTTGAAATAAGGCCATCAATGAAAGACTTCAAGCACTGAGTTTTGCGAAGGAAATTGTGGCAGCTCTGTTAATGAGAAACAAATTTACAGAGGATGCTCGTCGACGCATGGGGTCCTGATGAATACAGAATGAATGAACGACTTCTTTAGTGAATGAGTGATGCCTGGTAAAATATTCGAAATCTTACTGCGAGCGCATGTGTATGCGGGATGGGGGCATAAGTATCAAAAGCAATAGAAGTTCATAATTTAAAATGAGGAACTTTACTTCACGGGAAACGAGTATGCTGATGCAAAACATCATAGGGAAAAGAAAATATTAAGTTTTATTAAAAATGATCGCCGTTGTTTCCAATTTCAGCCTCACGTAGGATCTGTGAGTCGTTAGCTGTGCCACGAAATATTTCCTGTGAGCTTTCTTTTTGTGGCGGAGGAGTGAGGCCGTCAAATCTTTGACAGTAATATAAACGATTAAATAAGCTATCAATTCAAATAAGGGCCACACAGAAAAATCCGTCGGTTCCACACCCAGAATGTCGGTAGAGGATCTCTGTACCACGCTTGTGTGACTTTTGCAACTGATATCATTATGAACTCTAGTCCCACTATGCTAAAAGGTCCGAAGTTGGTCTTCAGAAAAATAGGTGTCTTCTAAAAACTGTTTTCCCAAGCGTTGGTCTGGAAACTTTAAGGTTCTTCGCAGTATCTGAGTTTTGAGATCGATCGATCATGCGTGGTGCATTTCCATTGGGGTTTCGCATTTCGAGGTAAGCTTCACATTTATTTCATCATAGAGACGAATAAGGATATTTTCAATGGATAAAGAATGATTATTGAGTCTGTTTATACAAAAAATACGAATAGTTAGATAGGGCTTTTATAAGATAACGGCTATTTAGAATCTTGTTCCGAAACCTTCGCCTCGCCCTCTACGCTCAATAAATTTCTTGCATCACAAATTTTCCGAACTACATAGTCACTTGGGTTTCGTCATGGAGCGTTGTAATTACTTTCTGTAATATTGCTGCTTGACTTTCGAAAAAAAATTTCCACGGCAAAAAATTTCCAGTTGATTTATTAAGCTACGATATAACAAGAGAAAATTTTTCCGTATAAACCTTACGCATGAGCAGTGTGCGAAAATTGCGATCATTATTGAAAAAAGATAAATCATTTTGAGAACAGTTTTGGAACTTTTACCCTTTGCTTGAATGTCATTAACAAATTTGGTAAATTTAATTAACGCACTTTGAATCATAATTTCAATTGCATCAAAAGGGTCTCCTGGTTTCATCATCTGCACATCGCGCGCTCTCATATTGAGACTGTTTTACGATGTCTCACTGAGAATTGCTGTCTCCTTCAACCCTCAAATAAGTAATTGTCGCCATAGATCTCGTCGAAATAGATTCTTCAAAAAATGTGCAATAAGTCCTTATCAATTCGTCTCGACTTAACAGATGTTTCCGCACCTATATTTTTTTCGCATAAAATTCACTTATTGTTTTGTTATACATCACTCTATAATAAGAGGCCAGTCTTGCTTGCTTGGTCCGTCCGTCTCTCTATTACTCAGTCACACTCTTAAGGATCTAGATAGGAGAAAATTCCCGGGTCCGTGTTTCTAACTAGTCAGCGAGACTTTCAGAGAAGGCAGTCCGTATCAATGATACTGAAAGTAACATTGCTTCGTGCTAAAGCTCCCGTAGATAGAAGGGCTTCTTAAGAAATTACCATAATTTATCCCTCCTTTAAGACGGGGTGCGTCTACCAGTAAGCACATATCCTTCAACATGACTAAAATGTACGCTGGCTCGTATGTCAGTAATCGTAACAACGTCCAGTTTACCAGACTTTAAGATCAGCAGCGCTATTTCCGACCTTCCCAATATATTCGACGACCCTGATCCTCAGGATTCATGTCCCGCTCTGTGTAATTATTTCGAGAGGAAGCTGAGGTGTTTCATTGTTATTCCCTTGAAGAGGCTTCTTCCTGCAGCCCGGCCCTGGGACTGGTGCTATTGAAGTGAATCCATGAATTCACCGGCGTCCGATGGAACATGGTAATGAGCAGCAGCTCGCTACAGCGAGCTGCAAGTAGCAAAGCCTGAGGATGTGTAGTTAGATTAACAGCTATGACTAAGTCGAAGTAAAGTAATTAAGAAGATGGTTCGAAATGATGATGGGGGTGGCAAAGTGTAAGCGTGGATATATATTTCATTTCTGTTAGAACTGCTTTTAAATTTTACAACTCCAACATCATCGGGGAGTAATCTTAGTAGACAATGAGTCTAAAGGTAGGTTTAGTCGGAATGAAAAAGTGCTCATTATCATCGCTTATGAATTTCATATCTTTTCCTCGCTCAGAAGAATGTAGGATGAAAGGGGTGCAAGGAAAAATTGTGGCCTGCCCAACCTCACGAAGGAGAAATTCAGAAGGAATTTGGAAGACAAAAACTTGCTTTAGGTTTGGAAGTGAACAACACTCGATACTTTGATTAAATTTAAATAAATCCAGTGTAAAATTGGGCGGTACAGTTTCAAATGGAGGAAAATACTAGTAGCATGATGCAATAACATGAGTAAGATTAATAATAGCAACAGTAAATACAAGACCCAACACTTAAAACCTAAAGAAAGTTAAATGGGGAAGTGTCAGACTTATTTTCAGGTTTATTTCCTGTCACACCTCGTCTTGTAGAAATGTTCCAACTTTCTAAAGCGCTTCAGAATTTCTTACACCAGCCATCAAATTTCGAGCATAATTGTGATAAATTAATCATTAAAACCATTCTTCACTAGAAAGCTGTTCGCAAATAGGGAAAGAAAACATTGCTTTCAAGCATGATAAGCCCCCTCCTCTTGCGAAGAATTGTTAACTCGTTTTTACCGAACTTGAATTGTTCAAGTCAAATGCTCGATTTAAACAAAAAAATACGCCTAGAAAAATTATACGTAACCAGAAGACTGGGGTTGATGGACTCATCAGGTTCATTTTCAAAATTCAAGGGAGGTTATTGACGCGCACACCGAGGAATGAATAGTTGTGGTTGGGGAAATAGTTATTCACCTGCTGATTATTTCTTGGATAGTACGCCTTGAACGATTGATCATGAGGTCCAGTTCTTATTTTTACGTCCAAGCATTCTTGAAGGATGTAGTTTTTGTTGCTACAGATAAAGTCTAAAATAATTTGGAGGGTGTTTTATTCAGGAAATCCCAAGTATTCCTTCACAGATGCTTATTAAAGAAATAGATAACACCTGTGAGAAAGTGCTATTACTTATTTACATAATTGACGTGAATTATTTAATCAATGGATGTGCAAATATTCTCAACTAATCATGTGTAAATAAATGTGGACTATTTCCTAGGTCATTTAGAACAATTTTAACTTTTTATCGTCTGCATACAGATTTCTATTGAAGATAATAAATGATACATTAGCCATACATGACTTTGCATAGGTTATAAAAAGGGAAAATTCTACCAGAATAATAAGCATATGCAATCAGTATACTGAACGCCAGCAAATAAAAAATAGGAGAGGATTCTTTTTCTAGGGCCCACTTTGCTTTGATTTCGATTTTTTCGAGCTCCTTCTTTCTTACACGCAAATGGATTACACGCAAATTCTCCTTCTTCGAAAAATTACCCCAAATTCAAGAGAGGATTCATACACTTGGATAATTAGCAGCGATAACCTCGCACAGCGATGAATTCAACCAACCCTCATTGTCTCTACTATACGAATACAGGCGTATAGAGGAAGTGTGATGGTATGGGGTGCTTCGCTCGCGTAGGGCATCTGAAACTCTGTATCATCGTAACCCAATGAGATCGTGTGGTTATTAGCGGGATGCAAACAACCAAGTTTGGAAACATTTATTTACCACAAGTAATTTANTAGCATGAATGTTCATTTAGTCATTTGGAAGAGTCCCACAATTTCTAAATTTAAAATAAAGCGACTGGAGGAGTTCAGGATGCAATTGTGCGTTAAATTAAAGGTCGAGTTCTTGAAAAATCTTGATCATCAATGCTATGATACAATGGTAGCTATACTTGGTCAGAAATGGTATCCAACGAATAATCGAAATGCACGACTTTCTTGTTTACTCAGTTTATATGCGTTCATTTTTCTGCTATTCATCAGTTTCATTTCTTGAAATAAACGAGATTTGTTATCTAGATCATATTGGCGAGTCGGTTTTTCCATGATACAACATTTTAATGACTAGAAAAGTTCACTATAATTGTCATCATTCTTTCAGCAATCGATTTAATGCTGAAGGGATTTTAGATAGAACGCTCTTCAATTATTGCCGTTCTTTCTGAAGTACCGTGCACGATAAATGAGAACGAAATGAACAGTGATGAAAACACCTCATTAACACACCGGTAAACTCAAATTTGTAGTGAAAGATTTGACTCACTCGTATTGTCGATCAAAGCCCGCGGCCGTTAATTAGACGCTCCCATGAATTTTGCGCTCGAAGTATTCTCAATTTTGTCACGATTTTATTCTGAAAGATCCAGCGTAGAAGCGATTTATAAAGTTGCGAATTTACTTGTTGTTCACTAATCAGCGATACATGTTATTAATATGATCATTCG